>BLSH010316519.1:492222-525795 GCA_018402905.1 Glandirana rugosa
GAATGGCTACCCCTTTAGTTTTCGATTCTGCTTTGGCTAGAAAGAAGGAGGGGAAGTATGAGTGAAGGAATTTGGGGCTGTACCGAGCAGGGAAATGGGTCTTCTGGACCAGTACTACATCCATCTTGAGGGACTTGTAATGGTCCAGGTTTTGGTATTACTGAAATGTAGGCCGAGTTGAGCTGCAGGTTTAGGGGAAGGTTCTGTGTCATGGAATTAAAGAATTTTCGATAGAAAGGGAGATAGTGTCTCAGCAAAGGTCTTATAGTATGGCACAGAAAAGCCATCCGGGCCCGGCGCAGACCCATTCTTTAAATCCTTGATGACTCCCGGAATCTCCTTTTCTGTAATTTCAGCCTCTAAGATGTGTTTGTGTTCAGCCGTCAGAGAGGGGAAAGTTATACCGTCAAAAAATGACTGGGCCTGGTTTTTAGGAGTCTGAGGGGGGGGAGCTATAAAGATCTGAGTAATATTTATGAAATGCTTCTAGGATATTCGTTGGATTTGAAAAGAGGCCCTGACCTGGAATTCTGATTTTGGGAAGTGTGAATTGACGTGGTCGAGGGGTTAGTCTGGAAGCTAGCATGGTTCCGGGTTTGTCATACTGTGTGTAGAGTTTTTGTCCACTCCAGCGGATAGATTTTTCTGATTTAGCCGTTAATGCCAAATTCAGTTCTAATCTAGCTTTGTCTAATTGAGAGGTGAGAAGCTTAAAGGGATTGGTCTTGTGCTGAGCATGGAGGGACAAATAAGATTTTTCGAGTCTGACTAGATCCGCCATCCTTTCCTTTTTTCGATGCGGCGAAATCTGAATGAGTTTACCTCTGATAAAGGCTTTATGGGCTGCCCAAAGGGTGCGGTAATTCCCTCCGTATTATTAAGCGAGAAGTATTCCTTAATGGAGTTATTGAGCTCTGAGACTATGATTGGATCAGTGAGAAGGGATCCATTAAGTCTCCACTGAGTTTGTCTCGCGTAATGCGGGTCTGATAAAATTTGTAAGAGCATTATAGAGTGATCAGAGAGGGCGGTGTCAATTATTCGGGATAGAGAAATTAGTGGTACTGAGTCAGTTCGTACTAGCAGATGGTCAATTCGCGCATAGGAGTTATGAAGCGTTGAATAATGTGTGAAGTCTTTCTTGGCTGGGTTGAGTTCCGTCCAAATGTCTGTCAGATTCGCTGTATGTAGCAATTTCGCTAATTTAAGACTCGCTTTGGAGGGGCGTGTCAGTTGGTTCTTTGGAGGTCTCGTTTTGTCAAGTCCTTGGTCAAAGGCGATGTTAGAGTCCCCCCTAATATAATTCTGCCTTCTAGATGAGGTAGGATGACGTCAAGTAGGGATTTGAAGAAGGGGAGTTGGCCTTTGTTTGGAGTGTAATAGGAGACTAGGGAATATAAATTACCTTCGATAGTGCCCTTGACGAGGACATATCTGCCTTCTGGGTCCTTGAGTTCCCAGCATGGGGTGAAACTGCAGGATTTAGCAATTAGAATGGCTACCCCTTTAGTTTTCGATTCTGCTTTGGCTAGAAAGAAGGAGGGGAAGTATGAGTGAAGGAATTTGGGGCTGTACCGAGCAGGGAAATGGGTCTTCTGGACCATTACTATATCCATCTTGAGGGACTTGTAATGGTCCAGGATTTTCCTCCTTTTTATGGGAGAATTTAAGCCCTGTACATTGTGGGTAGCTATTCTAAGGGTTTTCTGATGTGTTTTAGCCATGGTATCTGAGGGAAGCAAAATTCAAGTTTACATCATCACTCACCATAAGGTCGATAATCCCCCGTGAAGCATTAAAATTCCACTGGTATCTGAAAGCCTCTGGCTGTGGCTAACTGGACTGTAATCGGCTGAAATAGAGATAAATGTTAGGTGCGAAGAAAAGGCAAGAAACATAGTAGGAAAAGTAACAACAAGAGATAGAGTAAAATAGAGAAGATTAAATCTGGAGATAGCTGGAGGGTATGGCCTCAGAGGGGAGGAAACACCCCTCTGGAACGCCAGACCAGCCCTCTGGTGAGGGAAGAAAACAAGGGTCATAGACCCAAAAAGGTGTGGTATCTGACCAAAAAGGGCAGATAACTTATCCTTGGGGATTCCTTGGAAGACCTGGGGATAAGTGGAGGTGTATGGGAACCTACCCCGGCAGGAGCATCCCCTGGCCCAAATTGCTCAAAAAAACAAAAAAAAAACAGAACAATTAGAATGGATGTAATCTTCAAAAGAGCATAACATTCTGCAATGTACTGAGGGGTTCCGGATCACTTTCAGGAGGCCCGGATCCCCATCGATTCACCCTGGAGCGAGTAGGGACACAGAGACCCCAAAACAAACATGTTACTTATGTAAATTTTAACTGGTATACGTAAGAGGGAAACAATATTGAGCGAGAACCAACAAAAAGACACTAGAATCCCAAAAGTGTTATAAACCCGGAACCATTGCCTATATCATTAGGCACAAAAAGGTCTTTTCCAGGACCCAAGTATGGGGCTGAAACAGGTAAAGAGGAGAAAGGGCAGTCCCCTGCCCAGATTGGGCCTCCTAAGGGGGTTTATTACATTTCGCTTTCTTGCTCCTCGAGTTGGACTAAAGAGGTGATACTGGGCTGGCCGGTAGAGGTCTCTTCGACTGGGAACCAGTTGGGTCGGTTAAATCCATCGGAGCTTCTTGGGAGGTTAATTGTAACTTAGTCAGAAGTTTTTCCCCATCCGGGAGCGATGTAAAAGAGCAAGTTTTCCCCTTATGGATAAATTTCACGGCAAAGGGGAAGGCCCACCAGTATTTGAGATCCTTTTGTTGGAGTACGCTGAGTAGTGGTTTGAGGGCTCTCCTCTTTTGTATAGTGGTTGGAGATAGATCTGCGAAGATCTGGACGTAATGCCCCATGCAAGAAGGGGAAGGATTGGAATGCAGGGCTCTCATAATCTCTTCTTTGACCGCATAAAAGTGCGCTTTCACTATGACATCTCTGGGAGAGCCATCTTTTCTTGGAGGGCCCAAATCTCTGCGGGCCCTGTCCAATTCCAGTCTGTGTTTAGGAATGTTGGGTATCAGTGAGGTAATCAGATCCTGAACTGCCGGGGTGATGTCCGTGATAGATTCCGGTAGTCCCCCCACCCTGAAGTTATAGCGTCTTGATCTATTTTCAAGATCATCAATTCTCGCTAAGGCAGTGTCCAGTTGATCTTGTAATACTTGGATGCGGGATGAGTTTTGGTTTGTTTTAGCTACTGTGATATCCAACTTTTGTTCAATAGCCTCCATTCTGGAGCCCAGGTTGTGAAAGTCCTACTTTATGTCTCCCGTAATTTTTTCAGCCGTGTTTGCAAGGCCTCTTTCTAGTAAATTTGAAAATTTCAGAAATAAGTCTGCTGTATTTACAGGGGGTCTTGGAATGGGGGGCTAGTGGTACCGAGCTCCTGTCGTGTTGCAGAGCTAAGACCTACCGGTGTGGCTTGAGAGTCCTCCATAGTGTGTCGAAGTAGGGATTCTGTAGAGGCCGGGAGGCAGAAATAGGTTGAAGTGTTGTAGAATTAGGTCCCGGAGTGAGGTTTAGGGTGGCTGGAGATAACATTGGTCTGTGTCCTGAGGTTATCTCTGAGTAGGTAGCCGGCCTGTGGGGCCCAGTAGAGGTCATAGCTGGGTGACTGGCCTGGTTGGGTTCTTTAAAATATTTAGAAAGCGACCTCCTCACAGCAGATCCTTGTATTTAAAAAGAGGTATGGAAGAGAAAGGAGGTCAGTGCTTCTAAGCTCCCTGTGCTGACCAAGGAGGCCTGGAATAGCAGGTTTCTCTGCCTTGTGAGGGTCCTGTATTCTTGACTATGTGTTAGGAGCAGGAGACGTTTTTTAGGCCTTAACCACGGCCATCTTGGTACACCCAAGCAGTTCAAGGCTGTCTGTAATGCGGGACCCTTATGGGGATTATCAATGCTGATCTTTACCTCTTTACCTAATTCTGCTATGAAGCTCTGAGGGTCTGCCTCGGTCAGGAGAGCTGTGTTTTGGGGCTTTTAACAGCCAAAACTTTCGCTAGGCCGAGACCGTGGCCATCTTGGTACACCCCGATCGTGTCTCGTCCCAGGTTCGGCCGACTTCCCGGCTCTTCCTGTGCGGGGTCTCCCTCCCCCGGGGGGCATTTGGAGATTGGGTGGTCCTAGTAGGGCGGTCCGGGTTCGGTGCTGACGGAGCCTGAGGCATCCTATACCGGGGTAAGTGCAGAGCTCCCATCTAAGCGACCATGTCGGAGCTCCCGCACATGCGCCTGATTATCTTTTTTATCCCTTCTAGTGCTGGGTTGTATGTAGTGACTAGAGGATGTTACACAGCTCATTGAATTCATTCTTACACACACAACTACTTCACTTTCAACAATGACATATATCTCCAATGTATGAGTACTGCTATGGGAAGTAAAATGGCACCCCAATATGCAAATGTTTTCATTCCTGAACAGCATACAACATAAGCCATACAGATATTATCGCTATATTGATGATATCTTTATGATATGGACTGAAGGTGAAGAAAATTTAAAAAAGTTTGGCTCATTGATCAACACCTTTCACCCATATATCAAACTAAAAATGGATTATTCAAGCACACATGTCAACTTCCTAGACACTACAGTATATATCAAGGATGACAAGCTTCACACTTCGATATACAGAAAACCGACTGACCGATGTAGCTATTTCCATAGTTCCAGTTTTCACCCCAACACACTAAACGGACCATCATACACAGCCAGGTCATGAGATACCACCGAATATGTTCAGACCCAGAGGACAGAGATAAACATCTCAGAACACTGGCAGACTCATTCCATAAGAAAGGGTACAAAGACAAAACCATAAACAACAGCATAAACACAGCCTTGAAAACCCAAAGAGAAAATCTACTCCAATACAAAGAGAAAAAAACAAATAACCTTGTCCCTCTAGTCACTACATACAACCCAGCACTAGAAGGGATAAAAAAGATAATCAAAGATTTACAACCCATTATAACAGAACATGATACTCTGATAGAAATATTCCAACAACCCCCAATATTGGCTTTCAGGCAACCACCCAATCTCAGACAAAATTAATCAGCAGGAAACTTCACTCTGATTATAAAGTCACAAATAATGGAAGCAAACCCTGCAATAAAAAAACGATGCAAACTGTGAAACCAGATCAACTTATCCAAAAGTGTCACACACACAAACGGGACCTTCAATATCATGGGATCATACAGCTGTACCTCTAGTAATGTGGCATACCTCATTCAATGCAGTAGGTGCAACAAAGGATCTTATGTTGGGGAAACAGGACAGAAATTGCAAAGAAGGATGAATTTACACAGACATTCCATCAAGAATCATAAAGAAGATCAACTTGCTATGCTTCCCAAATACCATGCCTCCAAGGAGACCCCTCTCTGGGTCTCCTTGGAGTCAGTTCACTGTGACCCCCTCTCCACGGCCAACCTCCTCTGGCTACGCCCCCAAGATCGTAAATTTCTCCGTAACCCGATCACTAAACACTCACTGCGCCTTTGGGACTCCTTGAAATTCAAATACAAACTCCAATCCCCACATAATCCACTCCTGTCCTACCTCCGTAACCCAGCTTTTTACCCGGCCTGGGTCTCCCCATCCTCCTTTCATAGATGGTCCACAGCGGGCCTTACCCGAGCATACTCATTTAATACCCCAGACTCACATATCCCCTTCCCAACATTGCAAGAAACCCACAACCTTCCTAATTCAGAGCTTTTTAGACACCTCCAGTTGAAGCACTTTTTTGCCCCATGTCTTCGATCCTCCTCATCTACACCCCACAAAACCTTCTTTGAACAATGCTGCGATCAAGATCCTCATATGCGCGCTATTATATCTCAACTTTACACAACGCTCCTTAATCCCCCCCCACACTCTTCCCTTGCATATGTTACTAAGTGGGAATCAGACCTTAACGTCCAGCTTTCTGAAAAGGATTGGAAAGACATCTGGCTAGCTACCAAATCAGCCTCTCAAAACGTGATAGCTTTGGAAGCCAATTCAGATGGTACTTGGTACCAGCCCGGATAACCAAATTCCACCCTACCTATTCTCCAAACTGCTTTAGAGGCTGCCTAGGCAAAGGTACCCACCTTCATATATGGTGGGACTGCCCAATAGTGTCTAAATTCTGGACAGATGTCTTTTCCATCCTCTCGACCCTGCTTGGTCGTCCACTTGAACCTACACCAACGGTTGCCCTCCTCAATCACAAACCTGATGATGTTAAGCGCCTTCAATTCAAACTCTTACTTCAAATAATCACAGCAGCTAAGCAAACTATAGCGAAATCTTGGAAGACCTCCTCTCTCACGATCACTGAAACCAAGAACAGAATCACAAAAGCCATGATTCATGCCAAGATTGAGGCAACGATTGCGGACCAAATTTCCAAATTTAATCGTATCTGGCAACCATGGGTGTGCCATTTCCTACCCTCCAACTTTGATTCTAGCCTCCTACTCCCATAATTCCCCTCCTCACATTCTATCTTACCACCCACTACCACACTGATTGATACCACTGGATACCCCCCCTTCCGGCAAACTCTCCCTTTTCTCCTCCTTTCCCTTTACTACTCTTTCCTTTTGTCATATATATCTTTTCCCTATCTATTCACTTAAGTCAATTTTTTCTCTGATTAGAGAGCTTTTATAGACCTGAGTCCCCAGGGACACAATTGCAGCAATAATCTATGTCTCAACTTATGTTCTCATTTTTTCTTATCCGAAGAAAACGTTTTGTACTATATGTATGTTTTCTGAGTTTATGTATACCTTTAATAACAATTTGAACAAGAAGAATCATAAAGAAGATGATTTCTGCACACCGGTGGGACATAATTTTTCACAAGCGGACCACACTATTGAAAACCTCAATGTTTTAGTTCTTAAAGGGAATTTCAGAACCACACAGGAAATGAAAACATTTGAACTAAGAAGGATTCTTCTTTTTGACACTAAAAATAAGGGCTTAAACTTGGATATAGGTTTTCTCACTCATTATTCTAAAGTTTTATGACCCCCTCTGTGACTGTCACCCCCCTCCCCTCCCCAGTCTATAACTCTGCCTGTCTTATCTCACTATCTCTGCAGCTAGTTTCATTACCATGGCCTTATACATTGATTTGTATTTGTCTGTTTTTCTTCTTTCTCCTTTCCCTCAGAGTTTTTTTTCTTCTTTTTTTTTAAACATTTGGCTAGATCTGTTTATATTCACTACTGCTTGGACCTTGAAGATGGGGAGATACCCCGAAAGCTTCTCCTGAAAAAATCTATGTTAGTGCAAATAAAAAAAGTATCATGGACAGTACTTAATTTTCTCTGGCACAATCGCACTAATACGGCTACAATCACCTCAAGTAATAAATGATTGTAAAGCGAATATCACGCCAAGGAGGCTTTCTTTTCTCTTTGAGCATTATATTATTGATCTGATTGAAGAGGGAGATTTCATCCCCCTTAAAGGGAATATACCATGTTGATTATAAACAAGTAGATCAGAGCTGAAGAGTGAGAGGAGAGCTGACAGTCATTTAACCCTTAGACCCTTTAACACTTGTGCGAGTTGTCCTGCGATTTGGGACTGCAAAGTCTCATGACAAGTCATTCCCCATTATTTCCAATGAGTACCGTTCATATCTGTATGACTTTCAAGTCGTGCCAACTTCAAAGCAGTCCCTGCATTACTTTGGTCCAACTTTGATGCAACTTGAGGTCCATAGACTTCAATGTTAAACCCTCAAAGTCTCATGCAAATCGTACCTGAATAATATAGATGCAATTTCTGTACTATTTCGGTAAGACTTTGTAGTATGTTTTCACTGAGCCAAAGTTGCAACAAAGTTGGACCAAAGCCATACTCATCCCAAATCACATCAAAATCACGTTAAAATCACACAAAATTGTGGCAAAATTGTGGCAAAATTGTGGCAAAAAATTGCGCTAAAATTGGGTCACACAAGTGTGAAAGGGGCCTTAGCGTTTGGTGACCTACAGTATCTCTCCCATTGGTCTATGGTTGAAGGAGTGAGGCTCATCAAGCTGAAGACGGAGCATGTGAGAACATTTCTTGGCAGTGGAGCACCGGAGGAATTTGGGAGATTTTCCCTATGAATTTGAAATCACAAATTAGAGACTTTGTTGTCAAATCTGTGCATATATAATGCATTGGTAATATGACTTATTTATTTTATGTGTTGTGCATTGGCTGAGCAATGTATTATTTTTTTTGTGCACTTATTATTCATATTTAGGCTTGCCTTTGGTGGGGAGCAATGCAGTACTCATTTCTTTATATCCATGCATAGAATGGGAGAACACATATAGGTGATCACACATAACATATATATATATATATATATATATATATATATATATATATATATATATATATACATTTTCTTGACACTGTTGGGTACCAAAAGCGCAATCTCTCACTTTTTCTAATCTTCACAGTCTACAACTGGGCTGTGTGAAAAATATAGCATAAGAACTGTTTCTCTACTTTATGAACAAATCTATTACAGAGAAAATTTAATTTAGTTTAATTATGATGTGAAACAATAAAGAACATATTAAAAGAAGACTCATTCATTTTCATGATGCCATTTTGTGTGCACCCATAGAGAGTAGTTCTTAGTTCACTAGTTTAGACATATGTAAAATCTCTCAAAGCAATCAATGTGCATGGAAGTAACTAGATTTTCTGCATAATGAGAGTGATATATAAAAGAGCTCCTGAGGCTTATCACCTGTGCTGCCTAGAAATTCTTGGATACATCTGTGGAAAAGTCATTACTGTATTAGAATAATAGCTGATGGGTACAAGCACGTGATGATGCAGGGGTTCCACTGAGATAATCAAAGTGGGCGACCATCATTTAAATTAAAGAGTAACTCCACTTTTGTTGAGAAAAAACATTCCCCTCTGGGTGATCTATGTACTTTTCAAGGGTTTTAACAAACTTTGATGCAGATCCCTACCTTTTGTCATTCTGAAGAAATCCCTGTGTGTTTGCCTGTGTCCATGTGGGAAAGCGAGTCTAATGGGAGTGGTTTCATAATTATCAATCAGCTACAGCACCTGCAGGGCACTAATGAGGAAAATTGCAGGGTCTGCTTACCTTTAGATGAGATTTCCTATTGGGCGTATTTCACCAAAAAATTACATTTTTGTTGCAGGGGATGCCTGAAATCTGACTTGTATCTTAGGACAGACTTCTGTGAAAATCAGTGAGCCAATCACACAAGCAGGAAATTATGTTTCTGGAGGGTGTTCTGTATACAGGAAAGGAGAGGGAGGCGCCTCTAAGTGCAGTATTAAAATACATTTATTGCAAGGAAGGATTAAAAACACTCACTGGATGTATGAGCAAATACAGCATAAAGATCAGTCCGTAGTGGCGTCACTGTGTATGTCACGCACCCAGGGATGCATCTTCTGACACTGTGGAGATGATCCGTCCATCTCTGGAGAAGATGGTAAAGCCGGCTGTATCATCCAGGACGAGGCTCGGACCGCAGGAGTCACTACGGACTGATCTTTATGCTGAATTTGCTCATACATCCAGTGAGTGTTTTTAATCCTTCCTTGCAATAAATGTGTTTTAATACTGCACTTAGAGGAGCCTCCCTCTCCTTTCTTGTCTTGCAGTTATATGAAGCCTGGTTCAGCTTCCTGGGATTGGCTGCCTCTAGTTCGATATACCTATGGACTTTCACCCCCACCTCACCAACTGTGTGATGTGGTATGAGACTCTTTATGCATAATTTCTTTAGGTTATTTTTTCTGTGTACTTTTTAACTAATTTGTGGTATTTATCATTTACACCGGGCTGATAAAGGTGGTGCGCACAGTCTTGTTTTTTTATGTTCTGTATACTGAGCTGCAGGTTGAAAAGGAAAGGTCATTGTTTTAATAACATTAATTTACAATATATGGCTTGTGTTGCAATTGTATACACTATATTATTTTTTGTTTATGTGCTATTTTTCCCCACAAAAGTGGAGTTACACTTTAATAATTTAATGTAAACTTAAACTGAGAAAAAGTAGTTATGTAGACTACTGTTACTCCCTAGAAATGCTGTCTGGCTGTCAAGATGGCTCCAAATCTTGCTAAATCCCCACTGCAGAACAAGTAAAGAGATCATGACTACTTACTTTGTTTGACTTTACTTGCTGCATGCTTATTCTAAGCCACATAGAGACAGGTAAGCAGGACAATGGGACAGTCTGCATGGTATTCAAAGAGCAAGATGTCTTAATGTTTATTTGTAGCTAAACCATTTTTCTATTTATGCCAATTTTTTCTGACTGTTGTCCATAGAGTAGATTTTCCTTACTTTATGTCTTGAAGACACAAGAAGTAAATTCCTACAAAGCAAATAGAATTCCCCTCTTAGCAAGTTGTCTCTAGAACAGGTGTTACTTGTGGAAATGACACCAAAGCAGATAGAGAGGGTGGCTACCTAAAAGGAACAATAAAATAATAAAAACCTGATAGGAATTCCAATCTTACCTTATTCTATCCAATTCCAAATAAAGTGATGTTTTCACTATACATGTAATAAGTATGTGTTTTGTTCTCACTTTTCAATTGCTGTTTTGTTATATTTTGCTTACAGAAACACAACTAAGACATATATAAAGAAAGCAAAAGATGTATTTAAAAACTAAAAAAAAAAAAAAAAAAAAAAAAATGATTGTTGTAGGTTTACAGCGCCATACTATTAGCCTACAAGAAATAAATATTGTGTTAATGATTCTTTTATATTAGAAGAAACAAATATTGATTGTTTCTGTACATTTTGCTATTGTTATTATTTCAGAATTTTTATTAATAAAAAAATGTTTTTGTTAAATTTTAGGCATTTACCAGTTTATGTCACTGGAGTCTGCTGCTGTAGGAACAGCAATTGGAAGAATAAAAGCCAATGACGATGATGTGGGTAAAAATGCAGAGATCAAATACACAATTATTGATAGAGATGCCAAAGACTACTTTGAAATCATCACAGACCAGAAAACACAGGATGGAATCATAACAGTTAAAAAGGTCATGCCAGATTGTTATTATTTAATCATTTAGACAATACCTTTGGATCTATTTAAATGGATAAAATAGATTGCTTCGATGTTGCCTGACCATTTTTTGGAGTATTCTGTTTATAACCTCTGTATAAAGGTTGTTTCCGCAGTTGTATTTGACATGTAAAATCAATGATTTTCAAACTGAATATGTTTTAAAAATGTTTTTGCTGAATTGCACCCCTGTTTTCCTTCCTAAAAGATGTATTTGCAGTAAGTCAATTAACCTTTAATTTGTACCAATTTTTATGAGGGTGTATATTAGCACTGCACTGCTTCTGTTTGCCACTTTGATCCACTACTTGTAGAGGTCCTTTCATGTGGGCGTTCCATTTGTCCGTTTTTCCTCCATCCATTGACGGATGAAAAACAGACACCTATGTATTCATATGGTCAAGCGGATGATCATCCGCTGACATCAGCCTTCGTTAACATCCTTTTTTTGAAACGGAAGAAAGCCCTATTTTTCTTCCTTTTAAGTAAATGATTATTAAATAATAGAAGTGGGCCTAAACGGATGTCAATGGACAAACAGTCTGTTTTGCATCTGTTGTTAGGAGCCGGCACCCGCTGGCATTCTAACAACCAATGGCTCTTCAGCTGTCAGCAAGGTTCCCCGCTGACAGCTGAAAATAAATATAGCTGGTTGCCAAGGAGCGGGCTGGGAAGCCAGCTACCGCCTCCTTAACAACTGATAAGTCATCAGCTGTCAGCAGGGAACATTTCCAGCAATAAAAAAAAGTGTAAAAACACAGTGGGTTACCCCCCATCCATACCAGGCCCTTCAGAGTGGGGTCCCCCAAAATCCATAATAGTCCCTTATCCGAGCATGCAGCCCAGAAGGCCAGAAAAGGGAGGGGGAAGCGAGCGCCCCCCCCTCCTGCACAATACCAGGCCACAGCCCTCAACATGGGGGTGCTTTGGGGCAGGGGTGGTGCCCCCTCCACCCCAAAGCAACTTGTCACCATCTTCGGGACAAACCATGGGTTGTGGGGGTCCACAGGCAGGGGCTTATCAGAATGTGGAAGCCCCCTTTAACAATGGGGCTCCCAGACCCGGCCCCTGGCTATGTGAATGAGTATGGGGTACATAGTACCCCTACCCATTTACCAAAAAAGTGCAAAAAGTGAATAAACACAGTACACACGTTTTTGACAATCCCTTTATTAAAAAATAAAAAACAATGTCCCCTGATGTAGATCCATTATTAATTACATCACCCACTGCCGCCACTGCCCCCTTGTGATGTCATTAACCTAACATGCCTCGCCAAGTGATGTCACATGGGGGTGGGGGTCACCCGCTGATGTCATAGGATGACTCCGCCCTTTAGCTGTTTAAGAAATGTCAGGCAGAGGAGCAGGCAGTTAGCAGGGAGCCTTCAATGAGATTGTGGTTCTACATTGGGGGACATTTTTTTATTATTTTGTTTTTTTTATTTTTAATTAAAGGAATTGTCAAAAACTTGTGCACTGTGTTTATTCACTTTTTACACTTTTTTGGTGATTGGATAGGTTCCCCATACACATTCACATGGGTGAATGTTTTTATTGCCAGCAATGCTTTTTTTTACATTAACCACTTCTCTTTATGTGGACGTCATATGATGTCGCTGTCTTTGAGAAGTGATATCTGAATGGTGCCTGCAGCTACAGGCACCATTCAGATATTGTTTTTTTAGCAGGCGATTCTGAAAATGATAAAAGTGGTCTTAGCGGCGGATTCACCATGAGATCACTTTTATCAGTGGTGGGAGAGGTGCCCCCTTCCCGCCGCTTTGCCGTCATCTCTGCCGCTTACCGGACCCGCCGGCAGCAGCAGAGATGATCGGATCTGTCCCCCCCAGTGTCCATGAGCCGACTGAGCGGCTGAAGCTGCTCACTCGGCTCCATAGTACGGCAGGGCGGAAATGACGTCAGAAGTCCCTTCCGCCCAATGCCCAATTTTATTTTTTTTTGCATTTTACTGTAAATATGAGATTTGAGGTCTTTTTGACCCCAGATCTCATATTTAGGAGGTCCTGTCATGCTTTTTTCTATTACAAAGAATATTTACATTTCTTGTAATAGGAATAAAAGTTATCATTTTTTTTGAAAAGAACAGTGTAAAAATAAAAAGTAAAAAGTAAAATAAATAATGAAAAAAAAAAAAAATTTAAAGCGCACTGTCCCCGCGAGCCGCGCAGAAGTGAACGCATATGTAAGTCCCGCCCGCATATGAAAACAGTGTTCAAACCACACATGTGAGGTATCACCACGATCGTTAGAGCGAGAGAAACAATTCTAGCACTAGACCTCCTCTGGAACTCAAAACTGCTAACCTGTAAAATTTTTAAGTGTCGGCAATGGAGATTTTTAAGCTGCAAAGTTTGTCGCCATTCCGTGAGCTGACGCAATTTTGAAGCATGGCATGTTGGGTATCATTTTACTTGGCGTAACATTATCTTTCACAATATGGAAAAAATTGGCCTAACTTTACTATTTTCTTATTTTTTAACTAAAAAAAATGAATTTATTCAATAAAAAGCACGCTTGGAAGACCGCTGCGCAAATACGGTGTGACATAAGGTTTTGCAATGACCGCCATTTTATTCTCTAGGGTGTTAGAAAAAAACATATAATGTTTGGGGGTTCTAAGTCATTTTATAGGAAAACAGTTTTTAACTTGTAAACACCAAACCCAAAAAACAGGCTCGGTATTGAAGCGGTTAAGCTGTCAGCCCACACCTTAGCAACCAGCTATTCTTACATTCAGCTGTCAGTAGGGAACCCCACTGACAGCTGATGACTCATCAGTTGTTGCTTTTTAGCAACCAGCTATTCTTCAAATAGAATTTGGATCGGTCAATCAATTTTCAACTAATTATCATTCCAAAAATTAGAAACTATTTAGAAAACGGGTGTAAAAACCTAAATCTACATACGTTTTTCATCTGATTTTCTAACAAAGAATATGACAGAACCGATGAAGAAAACATAACGCCCATGTGGAAGGATTCTTAGTCCTGATTCACACTGGTGCAATACCAGAAACCCTGCAGTTTCAGTGGGTTTCGGCATAGCACCTGAATTGCACACTGGTTCACACTGACATTTGCAAACTGCTGGGGTGTCAATGTAAAGTTAATGACACCCCTAAATCGGTTTTCAGATCGCAGTGTGAACTATGAAATGGTACATGAATTGGATCACATGAGTGTGAACACCCATGCGATCCGATTCCAGTGCGGACCAAAAAATTGTCCAGCACCATTTTGATGTGAATGCAATGCGATGAATTTGCATGGTACAGACATCACATGTGATCTGCACAGCAATACGGTGCAGATCACATGCAATGTCTGTCATCACACAAGTGTGAACCCAGCCTTAAGGGTAATACAAAATGAGCTTTATTTACCAAAACTGGAGAGTGAAAAATCTGGTGCAGCTGTGCATAGTAGCCAATCAGCTTTTAACTTAACAGCTTATTCAATTAAGTTTTGAGCCCTACTGCTTTCAGAATAGATGGGAAGCTCATGTTTACCACTTAATGTATATCCTAACCCAAGAACAAAAATGTAATTCAGTATATTACAGCTCACCGGCCATTATGCGGTGTCTACATTAACTCCCCTGGAGGTATTCCCGAGTGTGGCGCGGGGTGTATTTTCTGTACCAAGAGCGGTAACCCCGAGCCACACTCGGGATTGCATCGCTGGATCCAGGCATCATTAATTACCTTGTCCCCTGGATCCAGTGATGTCCTCCCGCTGTGTCCGTGGGCTGTCTTCCGCTCTATTCACTCTGTGTGCTGGGCTCCGTTCCCTGCGAGCGTCGCATCACACAGGGCGGAGACCGGCGGGAAATTCAAATAGTAAAACATATTAAACATACAGCACACTGTATTCTGTAAGATTACAATACTGTATGAAATCATTTCACATTCCCTTTGTCCCTAGTGCTTTGTCCAGTGCCCTGCATGCACTTTTATATTATATATGCTATTCTTTCTGCCTGGAAACTTGAGAATGTCCATGGCAACCAAAAAGTGTCCTTTTACATCGAAAGTGGTTTTTGATCAGCTACAAAACACAGATAATAAATAAGAATCATTTGCAGAATTGAGCGATATTGATTTGTGGGGAAATTCTTCATCAGACACTGAAAGTGACGACAGCGGCAATTCTGCAAATTAGCAAATTTCAGTGTTTTTGATTTGATTACATTACTGAATACATTTTATTACTATTATGTTATTATTTTTGATAATTATTCATAGTTATTTATTATATTACAATTTATGATTTTGTGTTTCAAACTTTACCATACCTGGGATGTCTACTAGAATCTTGTTTGGACAGATTTAAGTGAGTTATTCCTAATAATTACAGGCCGACAATATAAAACACCACATTTCTATTCAAAACAATGTACCAGGGAGGTTAATATATACTGTATATATATATATATATATATATATATATATATATATATATATATATGTTTATATATATATTTATTTATTTATTTATTTTCTAAGTATGTTTTCTACAGATACAGAAGAAACAATTTTTCTCCCACTAGAAATCACATTCCCTTGTAACATCCTGTGTACTGAAATGAAATTTTAAACAAATTTTATCTTCCTTCCTAGCTATCTTCCATGAACTTCTAAACAACTCTCCTCTATATTTTGTTAATACATGTGCACATTTTTTTTTTACCATACATATGTAGCATATTGGCCTAAATTGATGAAGAAATTAGATTTTTTACAATTTTTCATTGGATGTGTTTTATAGCAGAAAGTAAAAAATATTTTTTTTTCAAAATTGTCACTCTTTTTTTGTTTATAGCGCAAAAAAAAATAAAACCTGCAGATGTGATCAAATACCACCAAAAGAAAGCTATATTTGTGGGAAAAAAGGGACATCAATTTTATTTGGGTACAGCATTGCACGACCACACAATGGTCAGTTAAAGTAACGCAGTGCCGTATTGCAAAAAATGGCCTGATCATTAAGGGGGTAAAACCTTCTGGGGCTGAAGTGGTTAAGTAAATCAATCCTTTTGCATTTATATACAAATATTATATACATTATATTTAGTGTAATCATTTGGTATTATATATTGTATTATTATTTGTAGTTTCCAAAAAAATAGCTTATAATCAGTGCATTGCAATATATGTTTTTTAGGTGATTGCAGCAGTATTGGTGCACTTGCGGCAAAAGAGTAATGTTCATAATATTTTTTTACTTGCATTTTACATTTTTTGGAGTGTTCCCTTTTTCTCTGTCCAAGCAGTACTAATACACAAAAAATTAACAAAACGTTGAGTAGGGCAATTTCTGAAAACATGCATGCATACACAGCATTAGTAAATAAAGTGTTGATAGTTAAAATAAAGAAAGGAGTGGGCTAGGGAATGGGAGGGGTGGGGTGGCATTGGGGTAACAGTGACAGGGGTGAGAATTGTCATAAAACAATATAGTGATTAAGAAAACCCAGACATATGTTTAGTCCATTGTCTCTTGAGTCAAAAAGAATTATCAGTAATAGTTCATAACTCCTTTCTTGAGTATTTTTAACGTTCCCTTCAAAATCCAAAACCTTTATGTGATTCTTACAGTGGTCTGCTTGACAGAAATGATGTCCCACAGGTGTGCAGTAATCATCTTCCTTATGTTCTTATATGATGTATCTGTGTAAAGTCATTCTTTTTCTGCAATTTCTGTCCTGTTTTGCCAATTGAAGTTGGTTGAGTACATTTTTTTGCACTGAGCGAGATACATTATATTACTAGAGGTACAGCTTTAAGATCCTGCAATAGTAAATGTCACTTTTTTGTATTCAACACTTTAACCACTTGCCGACCAGCCTCAACACTTATGCTGCGGCATGTCAGCTCTCCTGTGCAAACCGACGTACCCGTACATCGGTCCGTGCATGTGAGATTGCGGGCGCACTCAATGTCAGATGGACTTGATGTCCACTGGTCGCACTTGATCATTGTATACTGAGGCAGTATGGGGATCAGCCTATGTAAACAAGACGGATCCCCGTTCTGACAGGGGACATGTTGGAGATCTGCTGTTCCCAGTGATCGGGAACAGCGATCTCTGTCATTTCCCTGGCAGCCCATCCCCCTACAGTTAGGACATGCTGAGGGAACACAGTTAATCCCTTGATCACCCCCTAGTGTTAACCCCTTCCCTGCCATGTGTCATTTATACATTGATCGATGCATTTTTATAGCACTGATCAATGTAATAATGTCACTGGTCCCCAAAAAGTGTAATTTGTGGTCTGATTTGTCCACTGCAATGTCGCAGTCCCGCTAAAAATTGCAGATCCTCCCCATTACTAGTAAAAAAAGTCCATAAATCTATCCCATATGTTTTAGACGCAATAACTTTTGCGCAAACCAATCAATATACGCCTATTGCATTTTTTTTACCAAAAATATGCAGAAGAATACGTATTGGCCTAAACTGAAGGATAAATTAGTTTGTTTTGTTTTTTTTGGATATGTATTATAGCAGAAAGAAAAAAAAAAAACCTCAAAATTGTCACTATTTTTTTGTTTATAGCGCTAAAAATGAAAACCACAGAGGTGATAAAATACCACCAAAAGAAAGCTCTATTTGTGGGAGAAAAAGGATGTCAATTTTGTTTGAGTACATCATCGTACAACCCCGCAATTGTCAGTTAAAACGATGCAGTGCCATATCTCAAAAAATGGCCTGGTCAGGAAATGGGTAAATCCTTCCGAGGCTGAAGTAGTTAATCAATTGATTTGGCTGCACAGTTTTGACATTTTTTTGTTAAAGGATAAGTTCACCTTTAGGAACATGTTACATGCTACACCCATATTTAGGTTGTAACTAAGGACATGCTCTTATACACCCACCACCCGCTGCCAGCTCTCCCTGCTCTGATGGCAGTCGGGGATCTTCTCCCCAAGCCCGCTATCACAATTTTAAAACAGTGAGGCTTTGCGAGGCTCTACCAACATAGTTGCATCATTTATTCACAGCTTCCTAAAAATGAGTATAGTACAAGTATGGTCAGCCAATGCAGCTGATGGCTTGTAGTTCTCAATGAGCTTCAAGAGCCCTGGTGAGCATCCTCATAGTTCATTGATTTTTCCTGCCATTCAGTAACTGCCTGCCCATATCGGAGGTATGGGCAAACTGTGTACAAAGGGTCTGCAGGATCCCTAGCATTGCAGCTGTGAACTACTGATCGCAGGTTCAATGTTTTACAGGATGCATGGCAAAAGTATAATAAATGCACATTTTTTTTTACCTGCAAAAAGATGTGCATTTATTTATTTATTTATTTTTTTAAACATAAAGGTATCCTTTAATTACAGCTGGTAACTTCTAATCACTGGGATCTTTTCATTACAAGTTAGTGATTGACTTGCCCTGCCCAGCATTCACCCATACTCAAATATATGATATATGTAAACTGACCATTTTATTGATCCTCAATAATGATAATTATTTTTCATGTTAACAATGCAGAGTTACTTACTGTATATTTTTAAAGATCAACTATGCATCTTATCATGTACCTTTTAATTTGTTTTTCTACAGCTGCTGGATTTTGAAAGTCATGGAATGCACACATTTGAGGTTGAGGCTGCTAATACATTTGAGGATCCACGATTTTCACACCTTAGGTCATTCAAGGATACAGCTATTGTGAAAATTACACTGCATGATGTTGATGAAGCTCCCATTTTTAACAGACCCTTTTATGTGTTTGAAGTAAATGAAGATGTGAAAGAAGGCAGCATAATTGGCCATGTATCTGCTCAGGATCCTGATTCAACAAAAAGTTCTGTAAAGTAAGTCAGCTATTTGGTTAATGATTATGGGTTCCTTAGACTGGAAAAGATGCAAATGACTGGAAGAAATGTTTGATGCGTTAACATAATATAAAATATAATGGCAGCGTTGGAATTCATCTCTATTATTCATTATTTATGTCTTGAATTAAATAACTAGTGATTATTATAGTACCATCCATATGCTTGCCAAATGTCAACATAGAACAAGTTACATGTTTATTGTGGTCAGGGGTTGCACTACAATTTATTTTCTTCATGACAAGGTAAATGGCTCCGAAAATATGAAAGCAACAACATATGTATATATTTTTTAGTTCTAATCATTAGCCTCATTGACGGGTACTAACATAGCACAGCAGATTACTATTACTTCAACCTGAAAAAACAAAAATATGCATGAACAGAAACACAACATGTTAATTTGTGTTAAAACCTCTAGACAAATAAAAATGCACTGCTTAGGGGCCGTGTACAACTGATCCCTTAGGATTTAAACTTCCAAGTCTTGATTCAACTTCAATTAAAAGCCACCATTAGAAAGTAGCCATAGAAATCTCATGCACTGTGTTTGCCATTACTAAACATTAGGGGTGAGGTTTGGGTTCATTGCTACCATGAGTTCTTTGGTGAATCCCAGAAAATTTTGAAGTTATAACAGCAAAATGTTGATCATAAACTTGAGGGTTGCTTCTAGAAAATAGAAATTGGAGAAATAAATAAAAATGAGAAATGATCTATAATGCATTTCATAGCTCATACCCCAGGTCAGGTGAGCCATACGAGCCACTAATTTAAAGGAAGGCATAACCCACCACCCATCCTCAAAAGAGTGATCTCACATCAACAAAATTGTCTGTGCGTAGGGAGCTTTACCTTTTTTTATTTTTAATACTATTTATTAATTCATTAATTTATTTGATTTTAGCATTGTTACATGTTCTCAAGTTGAATTTGGGTGCCTTTTCGAGGCCTGCTAATAGTTTCCTTATTAGATCTTCAAATGTCCAGAACTAAATAACACGATTCACACACACACACCACACAAAACACTTTATAGACTTCAATTGAGTGTGCCACAATATTTGAGAACTTGCAGATTTCAAAGAAATCAAAGATTTGCAAAAATGTTAGTGAATCTAGCCCAGGCAGATTCTCCCATCCCTGCTAGAGATCAAAGCATATGGAGGGGAGTGAACAAAGCTACTGAAATAACATGTCAGAATAAGACCTAAGCAAAGTGCATATGTTCTTTGTAAATGTCAGTATTGCTATAGTAGTGTTTTATACATCCTTTAGGTGCATAACTTTACAGGCAGGTTTAGGGCATCCCCCGGCATGTTATTTAGGAGAACTGGACATTTTTGTGCATCATTGTGGGCAACTATATAATCTCTATTGCTGGCTGAATTCATTAAAACAAAAAATTAGCACATGTCCCCCAGATCAGTGCCCAGCACCCCGTGATGATGTTGATTTCAGTGGGGTTCTGGTTTGGTATCAGACCTTATCTAATGTTCCACCTTACTCTGACAGAACCAGTCCCACACACATTCAGATCATCATTACTTACAATGCTTAGCCAGTGAAAGACCACAGAGGTTGTCAGCATTTCTTCACTGATGCTACAGAAGAACACTAAACATTAATTTACCCTCCTGGCTTATTCTTGCAGTGCTGCAGTATTGGTCCTCAACTCTTGAGGCTCTGTTTGTTTCACCATAGGATTCACTGTACTATGCAGACATGCACACCATTGGTTGCTCCCATGTAGCCTCACAGACTGCCGGGGAGGTAGAGCCCTCAAACTGTGTCACCTCTCTTGCAAAAGCTCTGCATACACCTGCACAATCAATGTGCTAGTTGTCTGAAAAATCTGAACCCAGGTCCTTCCTTATACTGTGCATTGGGAGTTTTCTTTTATTTTTAAATCTTTTTTGCACTCCAGCTTATGTCCCACTGTATTGATATATTATTATTAAACAGGATTTACATAGCACCGACAGTTTACACAGCACTTTACAATGTGAGGGTATACAGTATAATTACAATACAATTTGATACAGTAGGAATCAGAGAGCCCTGATCATTAGAGCTTACAATCTAAGAGGGAGGGTCAAGGGATACAAGAGGTAATAACTGTGGGGGATGGTCTGATGGAGAAAATAAATGGTCAGCCAGATAGGCTTCTCTCAAGAGATGAGTTTTCAGGGATCATCTGAAAGTGGACAGAGTAGGAGATAGTCAGACAGATGGGGGTAGAGAGTTCCAGAGGATAGGTCAGGCTCAGGAGAAGTCCTGGAGTCAGGCATGGGATGAAGTGACAAGGGAGCTAGAGAGCAGGGGGTCTTGGGAGGAATGAAGAGAATGATTTGGTTGGTATTTTGAGACTTAGTGATGTAGCTGGGGGCTTTGTAAGTTATTGTTAGTACCTACTGTATACTGTATATATTGGTATACAGGAGTGACATTGCATGGATAATGTTTACACTTATACAGCATACTATAGGGTTGATTTAGTAAAGGCAAATAGACTGTGCACTCTGTAAGTACAGTTGCTCCAGAGCTTAGTAAATAAGGGGAAGCTCTGCTGGCTTCCATTATCCGATCATGTGCACGCACAAATGTTGTTTTTTTATTTTCTTTGCATCTAATTGGGTAGTATTTGCAAAGTGAAGCTTCACCTCACTAACTAAGCACTGGAGGAACTGCACAGTCTATTTTCTTTTAGTAAATTATCCCCTATGCATTGTATATTGTACATGCAGATTGATATGGTCACCATGCAATCGGACATTTATGTCACACTATGCTATCGTATTTGTTTCTGATTGTGTATCATAGCTGCTCTTTAAAACTCAATAACATACAATTAACCACTTCACCTCGGAGGGATTTCCCACTGTAGGACCAGAGCACTTTTTGCAATTCGGCACTGCGTCACTTTAACTGACAATTGTGCTGTCATGCGACATTGTACCCAAACAAAATTTGCATCCTTTTTTTCCCACAAATAGAGCTTTCTTTTGCTGGTATTTGGTCACCTCTGTGTCCTTTCTGATCACCATCACTATAAACAAAAAAAGAGTGACAATTTTCCAAAAAAAAACAATATTTTTTTACTTTTTGCTAAAATACAAATCCAAAAAAAAGAGAAAAAAACTAATTTATTCATTGGTTTTGTAATGTAATAAGTAATGGCGGCACTCTGCAATTTTTATTGGGACTTTGATATTGGGGTGGACATGTCGGACATTTTTGACACTTTTTTGGGACCAATGACATTTATACAGCAATCAGAAATTAAAATATCCACTGATTACTGTATAAATGTCCTTGGCAGTGAAGGGGTTAACCTGCAGGGGGAGATCTAAGGGCCAACTGTGTTCCCTAGGCATTTTCTAACTGTGAGGGGGTTGGGCTACCATGGGCATAAGAGATCTAACTGATTCCCATGACAGGGATCAGTATATCTCTTACATGCCCACTGACAAAGCAGGGAACCACCGTGTTTACATCGGCGGTTCCCCGTTCGTTCTCTCTGGCAGGTCACCGTGGCTCGCCGGCAGACATCGGGTCCGCCCAAGCCATGAGCACACTCCTGCAAAGTGCGGCGAGCATGAGAGTGCACCACCAGTGGCGCGCTCCCGCCCGCTAACTGAGCATACACGGATCGCCGCTTATATACAGCAATTCGCGGAATAGAACCACACTGCCGCAGTAAATATACGGTAGCCAGCCGGGAACCGGTTAAATACAAATCTGGACCCGCGATGGAAGACTTCAACCCTCCCAAGTGTCTATGAAGTCTCCAGGCTCCAGGACGCAGACAGGTTTTACCAGTCTCTGAGGAAAGTGAAAGTTTTCTCCATGTGATACAAGCTCCCTGAAGCCTCTCAACCTGCCTTGATGAAAATCTTAGGTAACACTTAACCTTTTCACAGAGTGGCAGGGCACCATTCTGTCACATATCCCTCCTATTTTAACCCAGAGAGTGAAAATCGGAGACTAGGTTAACCTAGCTGCTACTGTCCTGATATATCGTGGAGTTCTGATGTTATGCATTGATTTTATCCAATAAAGCATTGAAGTTTCTGAAGATCGGAGTGTGGTCATCTCTCTCACACTTGTCTAAATCTCTCTGTACCCCACCTTCATTCTTCTATGGTCTGTGACAATCCCAAAGTAAAGCACCTTTTACTTGTGGTCACACTGGTCCTTCTCTGCATACTGTGCATAGGCACTCTTTTACTCTCCCTGTTAATAAGCAAACCTTGTGAATTTCTTAACAGTGTTCAGTCTTCACTTTTTTGTTTTCCCATGTCCACTGCATACTTCATTCTGTCAGTTTCATCACTAAAATTCCCATATGACTGCAGCAGCATACCAGTCTCTTTCTGAAGAATATACCACCTGTCTTGCCATTCAGAGGACTTTGACACCTCTTTATTCAAGTCTTCTTTCTGGGTAGAAAAGGCATTCATCAAAGTTTATTTTCCCTGGACCTTCATAAATTGTGGGAAACCTTCCCCAAACCACCCTCTTAAACCTGGGAACTATCTTTTTTACACTGTTTACCTCTGCTTTGACCGTTAAGCAATCACATATCTTATAACATTGCAGGATTATTAGTCATCATGGCAATTTGATTATCAGCTCCGCTTTTATTTCAATTGTTATCCAAGGTGACCAAACCAACTCAAAAACAATCCTATACTGACAGAGGCTACTTTTCCAGCATTTGACAGAGTAGTGTTTGCAGAGGAACCATACATGCCAGAGTGGTTATCTCATGTGGTAACCACAAAGTATGCCAACTTTTTAGGCAGGTAACATTCTACAGACAACTGTTCTGACAGACAAAATTAATCACATACAGCAAATTTCCTTTCAAACTCTTCAGTTACAATGGCACCTTCTGGCAATTTCACCAATACTACTTCATTTGACAAGATAGCCTTTTTAACCTCTTCCTGGACTATGGACAGGATATCTGGCATTTCTTATTTCATTCATTACGTTATTTCTCACTGTTCCAACTCACGAGGTTTGTCTACGGCTGCAGCATGTGCACCCTTGACTGTAAGTTGATCAGCATCGCCTCAGACTTCAATAGCAGAAATACTTTCCATCACACTGCTATACAGAAAGGCCTTAAACATCTTGGATACCTTAGACCTGTCTAACAGTCCTCTGAGAGGACCCTATACACGAAATTACCAGGACACAAACCAGTGTGGGACTGCAATAAGGCTTTTAAAACCATTATTAAACATTGTACCAATTGGTCCCATACTTCTTTATCTTTGTATGAGGCAGCCTGTAACACAGTACTCCAAATATTGGTACTCCACATTACCAAATCATATGTCTGAGAATAAGCCACAAAGGTATATGGTGACTGACAATCCAACAGTGTTTGCATTTCTTTTAACGAGTCTGTCATAAATCCACAATCCTTTTGGGGACTCTAATGTGGCAGAGCTTGTAGAGAGGCTCCTCTGCTGAAGTCCTAGAGGATGTGTTTTCTAAAGGGTCCTGATCAGAGCTGGACGTAGCCTCGACCCTAACCAATACAACACCCTGGTGCTCTGCCAGAGCTTTACCATGTGCCTAATATACTATCATCCTCTCTTACTCAGTGACAGCAAGCTGCTCCACAAGCTAACTGGGGGATTATGAGCTTGGCACACAACATTTTTAGTCAGATGATACAGCATTAAGACATTTTCCACCTGAGCCCATGGCCCTTCATTCAAAACATGTATATTTGCTTAAGCTTTGTGGAACATTTTTAGCAGATGGGAAACACATGGCTCTGACACTCTGAGCTCATTTTCATTTTCCACAGAAGTCTATTTTGCCTTGGATAACATTGTTAGGGGAAATAACCTCACATTCAATGAAGCAGTTTGTCTACATGACATAGGTACATTACTAGTAGCAGTAAACTTCACATTGGCATTCAGCCTCATCTTTGCAACAGCATCTTTAACTCTTGCCTTCCCACTAAAAAGCACATTGTACAGAGCGAGTCTCCCCCAAGATATACAGCAGGCCTCTCAAAGGGGTCACTCCCAATTCACTGTGACCAGTTTCACAACCAGTCTCTTTGATCACTGCTTTAGCAGTTTCAGCATTCAGCTCAGCAAAGACAATCTTACCCATCACTGCAGTAGTCTTTACTGACTTCAGCTGAGTGCACCAGATTAATTAGGATTCTCATTCTCTGCTTCTCTTTGTCTTGCCTATGCACTCATTCAGTCATAGGATTAAACAACAGCAAGCTCCACATTTTTCTTAGCATTGCCTGCAGGCACACTATTGCCGTGAAACTGGGCCTCTAGAGAAAGCCTTTTGCTCAGAAATATTAAATGCTGCAGTAGTCCACATAAAAGGGTAACTTACTATACCAAGCAAGGTTCTGGTTGACTTTTATTCAAGAATATTCTCTCCTGATGACTCCCAGCAGATAGCAACTCATAACCTTATTTATGGAAATGCAGAACCACCTCTTTACTGCAGATACTCCTTCCTGGTGATACACTTTTTTTCTGTTATGGGAGATGGCACACTGTTAACTGAATTTTATTGGTTCTCTCAGACCTGATGAAGCATCTTTCCTTTAAACTTGCCACAGTCCACATTAGACAACATCTGCAGCACACAGATATTAGGACTAGCCTCACCAGTGTTGCTTTGGGCAGTCACTCTCCATTTTTTCTCTTGGCACTAAGAGTGGTCTAATCATTGAAATAGCTGGCATTACAGATATTTTCCTATTCAGGTTACTTAATGCTGCATCCAAATACAAAGGGCACTTGGCAACAGAATGCCCCTCCACCTTTCTGCACTGAAGCAACACACTTGCATCCCTGCCTTATCATAGCTTTCTATACAGTATCTTCCTGCATTGAATAGCACCCTTTCTGGGAGTTTCGAGCCATACCTCCTCTGGAGCTTTTGCTCCTGTCAACAAAATCCCACTTGTTGCTAGGGAATATGGCCTTTCTTCATCTGAGGCTTGCTGGCTCTTTTGGATGTTTTTCATCATCAGGATTTCACACTTAAAGTTGTTATAGTTTCTGCAACCTTGACCCTTCACCCAGTAGGCCACCTAATACTGTATCATCAGGAGAGGCAGTAGTATGTCTAAACAATGTTCTCCAGGCCATGCTTCCTGTACAGCAACTCTCTCAAATAAATGTAGAAAGGTATTTGCATTATCATTAGGCAATATATTTTGCAAAAAGTCTAATTGCACTAAGGTTACTGTAGCACTGACCTCCTCCTTCTGGACAGGCATTGGCTGTTTCACAGAACTAAGAGCTGGCTTGGCTCCTTCTGTAGCTGTGATTCTATATGATCCTTTAGTGACCTTTAATTAGGTGTAATCATGTCCTTTTTTATTTTAATTTTTACTTGATATTTCAACTTTTTTGATAATTTCAATCATTTGTTGCTTCATTTTTACAGTAACACATTAAAAAAAAGCGCAGAATCGACCAAAAATTGCTTTATTTCATTTGAAAAAACTTTGCTATACTTTGTAATAGAAATACATTTTAAGTGTTGTTATGCACAGGAAGAATGATAGAATAAAATACTTGTATATACTATATGGACCAAATTTGAATAGATCATTTAGCGCAAAAGCCAAAAAATAAAAATGTGACCAAAATCACCCAAGTATGAGTATGAATCAGTGCTGCGCTCAAAACCACTTCATGAATTCTCAGTTCAGTACATAAATAAACAGAAAATAAAACATAATTGTAAATATTGCAATTACAATACATGAATGTGTAAGTACTAAAATAAACATAGAAATATGTTTATAAACTCCACGAATGAAAAGCTTAAATAAACAATGCATTATAATATCGAAATTATGCAAAATCAAATGTTTGTGCAATATGTGAAAAGTCCAAAATATCCAAAACTCAGTGTAATGGTGCACTCCAGGTGAATAGCTGTCACCATCTCCTTGACGGAAAACACATAAGATTTAACTCTCATTGCAGAGGTCATCACACACATATTTATTATACCAGGGTCCAGCAAGGTGCTTAGTAATCGACACATAAATGGAAACCCTCCAGTCTGCTTCAGCCAACATGTATTACTAGCTTGACTCCAATAGGCTTACAAGGAGCAACTTAATTATACAGCAGGGTCAACCATCCAGGGAGAGACCTCCAATGATAAGGTTCAAAGAAGCAGAAAAAGGACCACAGTGTTCATGGCTTAAAAACGATTTCATTATTAATTTATTAAAGTGCAAGGAGAAACCATGTTCATGTATTCTTGACATAAGGCAGAGGAAATGTGCTGTCCAGGAGAAGATCGACGCCAAACCACCAGGCAGTGCTGCAGTCCTACCAACATTGCCAATAATTAAGGGTAATATAAATTAGGATTAAATTAGCCAAAAACAATACTCTGTCACACATACTAATACAAAGCAGCTTTAAATAACCAACAGACAACTGTAAAGTAAATGCACTCACTTTGGTACTGCTGCTTGAAAATTGTGTGTCACCAGGCTCTGGCAAGACGATTACCATAGGAGCTGCTTTTTATACCCCTCCAACCCTGGGAGCATGTGTTGTCATCCCAGGGTGCAGACATGCAGGTCCACTGTCCATGTGTGGCCAGAGATGGGCTCTGTCATACCCCTCACCCATGTCATACTAGAACAGCCCAGGGGAAAAGAGGAAATTGTCAGTGACAGGGAGCAAAGGAAACAAAAGTCCCCCAATTAACTCTGACCAGTGCCCTGTATATCCGTATGGGCCACTAACAGCACTCCCCTACATGGATGGATGAAGGCCACCTATTTCCAATGGATACAGGTGCCCCAAGTATTCCTCATCCAGAACCAAACACATCATTATAGAATGACTACTTCACAACAATTTCTTTTTAAATAAATCATAATGATAACATAGACATAATCACTCACAAATTCCAGATGGTAGAAATTTTCAAAAAACACAACAAAAATATATATAATCACAGGATATATAATTGCAAAAAGCATTAAAGGTATACCGTATGTATAAAAAAAATTGAAATACATTATCAGAATAATATAGAACAGAGATAGTCTGGAATGACTAAGGACACATGTATATTAGGATCTAAAAAATATGGCTGTTACATTCAGCTCGGAAATGTGCATGTGAATGACCATTCAAGCGCCTGCTACAGTGTGTTTGGGCAGCGGGGGGGTGGTCTGGCAGAGGCAGTGCCTGAGCGTGTCGTGTGATGTCATGGTGCAAGGGAGCCATGTGGAGTGGCCAGTGCCTCATGTGTGGGTGTGCGGGATGGGAGTACGTTAAGCCGGGAGCAGGACTATCAGTGCTGTTTGGATTGGAGTGGACTGAAGGCACCACCTGGCATGGAGAGAGACAGTCACTGTGACTCCAGAGGGTATTCGTCATGTCGGTGAGGTGTCATCATCATCTGTGCTTCTGCACACTGCTGTCAGCGTCACTGTGAGTGTCAGTTTCATGTGTGTGTGCCGTCTATTCTAATTTCACTCCCTCCTGAGTCCTGTCCCGGAGCTACTTACTTACTATGTCAAAAATAAGATACAAAATATGTTTTTTGCCTTACTATCTACCTTAAATCATATTGTTAAGTGCATATTGTACTTGTTTGTAGTATAAATACTGAAATTTACAGTTAAAAACTGTAAGTTTGTAACTTTTGGAAATGCCAATAAAAACGTGGCTGTGTCAGTAAATTTTGAGTGTCATGTCAGTAAATCTCAATCTGGTAGGTTGGCAACACTAAAGGGGGGGGGGGGCTTTGGGGGAAGCTGGATACAGAAATGTTTTTGTGATGTCACCGACCCAGCATGCACCAATTGGTGATGTCGCAAGGTGGCTCCACCCCTTATCTATTTAAGAACTGTCATAGGGCAGAGCAGGCAGACAGCAATTAGCCTTCATCGCAGGCGGAGCTTTTTTTTTCTTTTTTCAGGTCCAGTGGTGCGGCAGGCATTGTAATTGACAATGAATCTACATTGGGGACATTGCTTTTTTTATTTTTAATAAAGCAATTGTCAAAAAATGTGTGTGTTTTTATTTCTTTTTGACACTTTCTTTGTTAATGCATGGGTACTATGTATTCCATACTCATTTACATAGAGGAGGCCAAGATCTGGGGGCCACCTTGTTGAAGGGCTTCCATATTCCGATAAGCCCTCTGCCCACAACCACAGCCCAGGGTTGTCAGGAAGAGGCCTTTGTCCCCATCAACATTGGGACAAGGTGCTTTGGGGTTGGAGGGCCCCAAAGCACCCCCCATGTTGAGGGCATGTTGCCTGGTATGGTTTGGGGGCGCACGCTCATCCCCCCTTTCCTGGTATGCCAGGTTGCATGCTCAGATAAGGGTCTGGTATTGATTTTGGGGGGACCCCATGTCATTTTTTAACACAAAATCTTTGGGGGGTCCCTTTAAAATCCATACCAGACTCAAAAGGCCTGGTATGGATTGGGAGGGACACCCACGCCATTTTTTAAAACCTTTTTGTAATGCCAGCAATGGCTTGCAGCCGAGAAGATCAATTTAATTGTCATTTTTTTCCTTTATATATGTCAGTTTTTCTACATCAAGTTCTATACACTGTACAGATGCCGTACAGGTGTGAAACTTTACAGGCAGACTAAGGGGACCCACAGGCACCATATTTAAAGAAATTTTTCATTTTTATTGTTTCACTTTAAGCATTATTAAAACCACTGCTCCTGTAAAATTGATCTTTAAAAAAATGCATTCATGCATGTTCCCTGGGGCCCCATACCATTTTTATGGCTAATAACTTGCATATAAGCATTCAAAATGGGGACTTTTTATTTTTCAAGTTTGGGTCCTATAGACTTTAACCACTTCCCACCCACCCATAGACGATCCATTCTGTTATCCTGACTGGACGTCTATTGACATTCTCAGGATAACCAGTGATTGCGCACCCGGGGGGTGCACATCGTGGCAATCGGTGGTCAGTTTGACCCACCGCATTTTCGATCGGGGTAAAAGGCTTCCATTGGAAGCTTTTTACCATGTGATCAGCCTTGACCAATCACGGCTGATCACAGTGTAAACGGGAAGAGCCATTTATCAACTTTTCCTCTGCTCAGGTCTGCAGACCTGAGAGGTGGAGAGCCAATCGGCTGCTCTCCTGGTGGGGGGCTGCACTGAATGTTTATCAGTGCAGCCCCCCTCAGGATCGCCACACTGGACCACCAGGGAGCTGACCAGGACCACCAGGGAGCCCCCCCAGGGACAACATAAGGAGGCCGCCCATGGACCACGCACCAGGGAGAAGATCAGGAGGCTGCCCAGAGACCACCAGGGAGCCCACACTAGACCACCAGGTAAGGGGCATACAGTGCACTGTAGGGATGACACTGTGCACATATGTGATGCCTACCAGTGCCCTAACAGTGCTATATGCACCAATGCCCACTAATGCCATGTACCAGTGCCCATCAGTGCCACCTATCAGTGCCCATCTGTGCTACCTATCAGTGCCCACCAGTGCCACCTATCAGTGCCCATCAGTGCCCAGTGCCACCTATCAGTGCCCATAAGTGCCGCCTATGAGTGCCCATCAGTGCCGCATATCAGTGCCACCTTATCAGTGCCACCTCATCTGCTCTGATCTGTACTGCCTCATCAGAGCCCGTCAGTGTAGCCTCATCAGTGTAGCCACCTCAGTGCCCCTCAGTGAAGGAGAAAATGTACTTATACAACATTTTGTGACAGAAACAATGGAAAATGTTTTTTTTCAAGATGTTCGGCATTTTTTTATTTGTGGCGCAAAAAATAAAAACAGCAGGGGTGATCAAAGACCACCAAAAGAAAGCTCTATTTGTGGGGAAAAAATGATAAAAATGATGTTTGGGTACAGCGTCGCATGACCACTCAATTGCCATTCAAAGCGCAACAGCACTGAAAGCTGAAAATTGGTCTGGGTGGGAAGTGATCTAAGTGCCTGGTATTGAAATGGTTAATAGAGTTTGTGGCTCAGTTCTGAACTTTTTCCATGTTCGGGAGTTCTGGTGCAAACCGGACAGGGGGGGGTGTTCCGTCCATCACTATTCATGCATAGAATGCATGAAGGCATAAAAACTTCAGCCTTTAGAACCACTTTAAATTTTGCAAGTGCCGCTTTAAAATGTTGAAATAAGCCCCATAAGAGCTGCTTTATCTTTTGGATTATATGTACTTCATGCTTTTTGGGCTTTTAGGCCCTTTGGGGTTGATTTACTAAAGGCAAATAGACTGTACACTTTGCAAAGTGCAGTTGCACCAGAGATTAGTAAATGAGATAAACCTTCACTTTGCAAAGAAAACCCAATCACGTGCAAAGAAAAAAAATGCATTATTGATTGCACATGATTGGATGATGAAAATCTGCTCATTTACTAAGCTCTGGAGCAACTGCTCTTCCTGAGTACAACTGCACTTTACAAAGTGCACTGTCTATTTGCCTTTAGTAAATCAACTAGACATATGCAATTTGTTTCATTACGAATTTAAATTCAGACAAATTTTCCTTTTTTCGGAAATTTGGATGTATCCCAATTTCCAAATGACAATAGTACTGAATTTAAAGAAGTCCGAAATAATGAAAAAAAAATTTGGACGAAATTTGAATTTGAATAATTTTCAAACCATTTTCGAATACTTTTTGAATTCAAATAGTTTTCAGATTCGAATTCAAAAAGTTTTCAAATTCAAATTCAAAAAGTTTTCAAATTCAAATAGTTTTCAAATTCAAATTTGAAAAGTCCTTGAATTTGAATAGTTTTCCAATTTCCATAGAGAACAAAATAGAATAGAAAACAAAGGAATAGAACAGAAAAAAACAATAGACTAGAAAAGAATATAACAGAAAACAAAAGAATAGAATACAAAAGAGTAAAACAGCTCTGTTCCACTCCACGACATTACATTCTTTCATTTTCTGTTATATTCCCCTCTATTGTATTCTATATTTTTCTCATTCTATTCCTCCACTTTCCACTCCACCCCATTCTCCTTGGAAATTGGAAAACTATTTGAATTCAAAACTGTTCAAATCGAAAATGTTTCAAATTAAAAAAATTATTCAAATTTGAAAACAATGAAACAATTCTAACAAATTTTTATAAATAACGAATCGAAAAGAAACAAAACTAAGCACATTTTTTCGCTCTACACGTGTCTAAAATCAACCCCATTTTCTCTTGGGTAAGTATGGTAAGTTAATTAATTATCTATGAGTGGCATTGTGAGACTTGGCAAATAGAATCTCCCAAAATCTCATGCTACAGCTACTATAACGAATCTGCAAAACATCATTATTAGAGACTAAACTTCGAGGAATCAGTATGAAATATTGTGGGATTCAATAAATAAAAGACATGGAAATAGCTGGACAATACCCTTCTGATTAATGTACCCACTTAAATGATTTTATATTGCATTGTAAGAACATATAAGGATTTTGTCACACATTTTTGTTCAATAATGTTTTATTAAAAACTTGAGTAACAAACAAAGACTTTGCCAAACCCACACTGTGGTAAACATTTAACTAGAAAATTACATTAATAATAAAGACCCAAACAGTCCTAAACTCTAAAAAGTCAGACCACTAGTCTCCATTTGCCATAAAAAAAGTTAAGAAAGTATCATAATTTGAATAAATACTCTGCTCGTGTTTTTAATATTAGTTGTATTTTTTTTAAATATAACAATGTAATATCTATTTTTTTTTACTTTTAAAAATGAAAGCCCAATTCCGGCTTAGTGAAAAATGAAAGACATGGATTCACAGGAGCTATTTAAAAAGCATCTCCTGTTGCTTTACTCATCTCCTCCCAGGACTAGTCACTGCTCTGCATCTGCTCACCTATTTAGTTCTAAATTTGTGCTGGATTGAAGGGCGTCCAGTATCAATGCTCTAACTGAGGCTCACAGGTGAATGCAGAAGAGAGTAGCACAACATCCTGATTCTGCTCTCTGCATCATTTAGGATTCACACACTGCCAAAGGAAGAAGAGTGCCAGAAAAAACATATAAAAGAAATGATAAAGATTTTTTTCAAAGCAGAGAGTTGCTCCAGTGCGATGAGAAGGAAGACCTGGTGAGCCTGGAGGTGGGCTTTAACCGCTTGCCGACCGCTGATTGGCAATTGACGGCGACAAGGTGGCTCGTGAGCGCAAATCGCCGTCATACGACGGCGGCCGCGCTCACGAGCCTAGTGAGCGCGCGCCGGCAGTTAACGGTTAGTCGCCAGCCGTTCGCCAATTTCGGGTGGAGGTCCGAGTGGTCCAGAAGGAAGAGTAGCGTGACCTCGTTGAGAGACGAAACTTTTTTTAGAAATAGTAAAGAAAATATACAAAAAAGACCGTGAGAAGAAGGAAACCGTCACACACTTAGGATTTACTACGTCTCTCGTCTTAGTCCTACAACACGATGAGAGAAGACGTAAGTGGACACTCGGAGTCAATCTCGTAACTATGACCTGCGGGAAGTTAGGTCGTGTTTAAATCTTGATTTATCCACTCGTCTACGTCTCGTCACTGATCAGG
>BLSH010316520.1:16159-30223 GCA_018402905.1 Glandirana rugosa
ATCTGCCACTTTACAGGTAGAGTAAGGGGACCTTCAGGCACTATATTGGAAGGATTTTTTCATTTTTATGCTTTCACTTTAAAAATAAAAAATATCATTGCTCCTTTAAAAATGACGTTTTTCACAAACTTTTTTTTTATTGATACATGTCCCCCAGGGCAGGACCCGGACCCCTATAACCATTGTATGCCCAATTACTTGCATATAAGCCTTCTAATTGGGAACTTTTGATTTTTGAAGTTTGGGTCCCATTGACTTTAATGGGGTTCGTTATTTGGGTCTGAACTTTCGCAGTGTTCGAAAGTTTTGGTGCGAACCGAACAGGGGTCTGTTAGGTCCATCCCTACTTATGAGCATACAAAATAAAAAGAATGTGTGTTTAACCGCTGGTCGGCAATTGACGGCGACAGAGTGGCTCTTTCCCGCAAAACGCCGTCATGCGACGGCGGCTGCGGGATCGAGCTTAGTGAGCGCGTGCGCGCCGCCGGAGGTGCGCCCGTGCACTCACTGTGTTCGGGGAGGGCCAGGGAGCGGGTGCGGCGGCTTCGATTGGCGCCGGCCACCCGCGATGCCCCCCCGGAGTGAAAGAACGGAGGTCCGTGTAAGTAAACACGGACCTCCGTTCTGTGAGGGGGGGAAGGGCTGTGATCACAGCCTTCCTGTACACGGAAGCTGTGATCGCTTCCCTTCCCCAGCTAGGGCAGTCCCCCCACAGTTAGAACACGCCCAGGGAAAACAGTTAACCCTTAGAGCGCCACCTGCAGGTTAACCCCTTCACTGCCAATGGCATTTACACAGTAATCAGTGCATTTTTATAGCACTGATCGCTGTATAAATGCCAATGGTCCAAAAAAAGTGTCAAAATGGTCCGACATGTCCGCTGCAATATCGCAGTACCGCTAAAAATCTCAGATCGCCGCCATTACTAGTAAAAAATTAAAAAAATAAATAAAAACCCCAGAAATTAATTCTCATCATCCGTAAACGCGACCACTTTTGCGCAAAACCAATCAATAAACGCCGATTGCGATTTTTTTTATCACAAATATGAGGAAGAATATAAATCGGCCAAAACCGATGAAAAAAAAAATGTTTTTTGTATATATTTTTTTTGGATTTGTATTTTAGCAAAAAGTAAGAAATTTGGGTTTTTTTGCAAAATTGTCGCTCTTCTTTTGTTTATAGCGGTGATCAGAAACGACACAGAGGTGATCAAATACCACCAAAAGAAAGCTCTATTTGTGGGGAAAAAAGGACGCAAATTTTGTTTGGGTACAACGCCGCACGACCGCGCAATTGTCAGTTAAAGCAATGCAGCGCCGAATCGCAAAAAGGGCTCTGGTCCTAAAGGGGGAAATCCTTCCGGTTCTTAAGTGGTTAAGCATGGGTGCAAAAACAGCTCTGGCAGCCAAAGGGTTAATTCTGCACAGATCAGACAGTGTGCTGCTCTCCCGTAGTGGACAAGCTGTGAAGCCTATTGACCAGGAGGTCTCCTTCAGGGGGCCTTTATATATCAGTATGAGGTGTGAGTGGGTTAGGTACAGAGCAAAGCCCCGATCATCCTAATAGATCATCCCCCTTCAGGCTGCAGATAACAGACATCGATCTTCCGAGGACAGCCTCCTATCTATTGTGCCACCTTGCCGCAGTATGAAGGCAGCTGGTCAACAAGTGATTAATCTCATCTGGCCACTTTAAACGCACCTTGAAGATTCTGAGTCCACTTGAAAAAAGTTGTTATGGTCAGATGAGACTAAAATATAATCATTTGGCCCAGGGCCGGCCCTACCATGGGTCCCAGTGGGTCCATTGGACCCAGGCAGCACTTTGAGAGGGGCCCCAAATTAAACCACGGCCACCTCTCCTCCTCTTCTATTTACCCAGCAAATTAACAACCAAGATTTTTTTTGCGTTGTGCGTCATGACGACAACTGCCCCCTGGTCCACTCCTCCTGCCCCTATACTACCCCAGCCTGTCCCTATACTACCCTAGCTAAATGTAATTTTAGTTTTAATTATAATATAGTAATGGATGTGGGGGCCTTTTGGTGGGCGTATTTTTTTTGGGGGGGGGGGCAGCATTTTATTTTTGGACCCAGACAACACAATGTCTTGGGCCAGCCCTGATTTGGCCTCAGGAGAACGTAACGATATGTCTGGATGGTGAGATGTATTGGATTCACCCCAAACAACAATAATCCTTATTGCTACTTACTTTCATTACTGACCTACTACTATTATTAACCAGTTGCCGACCGCAGTCTGACGGCGACAGAGTGGCACGTTATCGCAAACCGCCGTCATATGACGGTGGCTGTGATAACTAGTGCTGTGGGCGCGCTCGCTTGCTCACTGTGTCCGGGGGGGGCAGGGAGTGGGTAGGGCGGACTCGATTGCCGTTGGCTACCAGTGATGGCCCCCCCGTAGTGAAAGAACGGAGGTCCGTGTAAGTAAACACACGGATCTCCGCTCTGTTAGAGGGGGAAGGGTGGTGATCACAGCCTTCCTCTACATGGAAGCTGTGATTACTCCCTTCCCCCAGCCAGGCCAGCCCCCACACAGTTAGAACACTCCCAGGGAACACAGTTAACTCTTAGAGCGCCCCCTGCAGGTTAACCCCTTCACTGCCAATGGCATTTACACAGTGATCAGTGCATTTTTATAGCACTGATCGCTGTATAAATGCCAATGGTCCCAAAAAAGTGTCAAAATGTCCAACATGTCCGCCCCAATATCGCAGTACCGCTAAAAATCGCAGATCGCTGCCATTACTAGTAAAAAATTAAAAAAAAATAAAAACTACAGAAATTAATTCTCATCGTCCGTAAAAGCGGCAACTTTTGCGCAAACCAATCAATAAACGCCAATTGCGATTTTTTTTTTTTTACCGAAAATATGAGGAAGAATATAAATCGGCCTACATCAAAGAAAAAATGTTTTTTTATATATTTTTTTTTTTGGATTTGTATTTTAGCAAAAAGTAATACATTTGGGTTTTTTTGCAAAATGGTCGCTCTTCTTTTGTTTATAGTGGCGATCAGAAATGACGCAGAGGGGATCAAATACAACCAAAAGAAAGCTCTATTTGTGGGAAAAAAAGGACGCAAATTTCGTTTGGGTACAACATCGTACGACCGCGCAATTGTCAGTTAAAGCGACGCAGCGCCGAATCGCAAAAAGTGCTTTGGTCCTAAAGGGGGAAATCCTTCCGGGGCTGAAGTGGTTAATATTTTTTTAGGACATTTTTAAAAATTAATATAAATTTCACAATCGTGAATTTGAATATTTTCCAGATTTATTACATAAAGATTGAAATGATATAATCTTCAAAGTTTTTTTTCAACCCAAGAAAATATTGGGTCAAAGAATTCAAATGTTAAGTATTGTATTTGTATAAAGTACAATAGTCTATTATGTATCAACCCGGATTGAAATATTAATTTATTTTTTGGTTTTATGCGGGAAAACAAAGAACGTTCACAGCCTGAAGCTGGAATATCTACAAACATCCCCCTGACACGAGAGGAGAGAGTATAAATACTTTTACACACAGCATATTGTAAATTTTAGGTGGTTGTAAAGGCAGAAGGTTTTTATCTTTCTCTAGTCTTCTTGTGCAGCACCCCCCCAAATACTTACCTGAGGTCCCTCTCTGTCCAGCAATGTTCACGACTGTCTCAGCCATCCGAGATTCTCCCTCCATGATTGGCTGAGACACAGCAGCGGCGCCATTGGCTCTCACTGCTGTCAATCAAAGTCAGCTAGCCAATCAGGGGAGAGAGGGGCGAGAGCCAGCTCCATGTATAAATGGACACAGGGAGCTGCAGCTTGCGTGCCCCCATAGCAAGCTGCTTGCTTTGGGGGCACAAAACAGGAGGGAGGGGCCAGGATCACCGAAGAGGGACCCGAGAAGAGGAGGAGCAGGTAAGTATAACATGTTTATTATTTTGATAGGAAAAGAAAAAGAGATTTTACAATCACTTTAAGGCTGGGCCACACATCATGCTGGGATGGACGTCAGCTGACATTGTTACGGAATGTGCCTTGTGTGGAGTTGCTGGTCTGTACTGCAGAGCTATCGGGCACACAATGTGTACGTTGGACACTTTAACCCCTTTTTATCAAAGTACCAATTTTAACCTTTCAAAGCTGTGGCAATTTTAATGACAATTGCAGGGGTGGTCATTGTTTTTTTTTAAATAGTTTTTTATTAGAAAATATCAAAATGCGTCAGCTACATTGTTAAAAATTAGGAAAAAAGAAAGGGAAAAGAGACTAACAGTAATATCTCCTGCTGGTCCTGTCGTAGATGCTGTATGTAGTAGGTAATAATGTATATACTAATACATGCTTATATCATACTATGCAGAATATGATACTTAGCTTAGGTCTTGAAGAAGCTAAGCAATCCAGTGAAATGTGTCGCCCCTTAGATGATTAAACCACCAACACACATAGTCAAACCTTCCAAGACCTGTACTTGTATACAGAGGTGTAACTAGAACCTTTGGGGCCCCGGTGCAAGAAGTTATAAAGGGGGCCCCTGACCAGGGCCCTTCACTCCTGTCACGGGTCCCTTTATTATGGTACCACAGCGGGGTCCTTTCACAAGTTCTGCAGCGAGCCCCCTTTCTGCCATCTTCGGGCCTTCCCATGGTGGTGAAATGCAGGGCCCGGTCACAATTGCAACCTTTGCAATCCTGATAGTTTCCTCACTGGTGTCAGTTTTTAATTTTTATTTTAATTTTATTATTTTTTTTACAATTTCATTTTATTTCTTTTACAATTTTTTTAGGAGCTCTGTTTGGGGGCTTTGATAAGATATCAGGGGTCTAAACAAACCTCAGCTCTCAATCTCCATCTATGTAGCACACAGGGACCCTGGGAACAGCAGAAGACAAGTAAACTGGATAGAGGAACATGGAGGAGATTGGGTCCTCTAAATGCCCCCCCCCCACCGCCACCCCTCCTATTCATGTGTACAAGGGAGGCACACGGGCCCCCTGGACCATGGGGCCCGGTTGCAATTGCAGCCCCTGCAACCCCTATGGTTACGCCCCTGCTTGTATAGAATAAAGTATCATAGTACAGCACTATCCTTTGTTTTAGGGCTGGGCTGAGCTCTCCCTTCTTAGAGAAAGCTGAGCGTAAATTGCCAGTTTCAGCTTCTACTGTGTCTCACCTGATGACCATATCCTGCCTCGTTTAGCCAGCTCTGCTTCTATATAAACTGCCTGGATCAGATTGCAGATGACTTTGCCTTGGTCAACATCTCTGGAGAAATCTCTGCTGTGTTTTCCTGTGAAAGACTTTGCCTGTTTGACGTTCCCTTCTGGTTCCTGGATTCAAGACTCTGCTCGGCTGACCCTGCATTCTGTTTGTTTGACCTCACTGATCTCTGGACTCCTGTTTCACTGGCTTACTATGACTATCCGCTCTGGTTACCGAACCCTGGCTTTGTTTTGACCAGGTTTACTCTGTTTATTACATATTAACTTTTTATTAAAAAGAGCGATTTAACTGCACTTCTGTCTTGGTCTAAATCATAGTTCCTGACACTTTGCATATTTCATGAATTTTTTTTTTTCTTTAAACACTGAAATTTTAAATTGTCAAACAATAGCATGTTATACCATTACGGTGGGAGGACTTGATTGCCTGCTAACTTCCAATCACAAGAGCGGTGTATCTTGCTGGCAAACAACTGTATCTTTAAAGGCGCCAGCAAAACGCCCAGAGGTCGTGGAAAGGTCAAAATATCAGGAAGTAAACAGGATGTAATGTAGGGGGTTGTGCTATTTATTTAATGCTAGTGATTCAAAAGCGCTTGAAAACCGCCTGGGCTTTAGCGCTAATGCGAAGAAAACGCGGCAAAAACGCGGTCATAACTCTTGATGTTTTGTGTGCATTTTTCAAACGCCTCAGTGTGAAAGTAGCCTAAATGTTGAAAACGAAGCTTGTCGCTATCTTCAGTCCGGTCACGGGACTCCACTCTTCTACTCCGATCCAAGGCTAATGCGGGAGGGGCCGAGTGCTCCTTCTGACGTCAGCCGCAGAGGTTAGGTGGCCGCTCAGCCCCTCCCGCTGTAGCCTTGGATCAGAGTAGGAGACCAGCTAGGAGTCCCATGACGGGCCTGAAGAACACTTGAAAAAAGGTATTTAAAAAAAATAGTTTGCAGAAAAACACACTAACCCTGTGTGTTATGACTAGTAATAAAGGGGCTGACAGTGACAAGGTCTAATATTTTATTTATACTAATAACGGCAGGAGGGGGGGTGGTGAGAGAGACACTGAGCTGAGAGGGAGAGTGAGAGAGGAGAGCTGTGGATGCCAGATCAATGAAAACTGACCACGGTAGTCAGTGCTCAGCAGCCCTGATTATGGTGCTCAGCACAGATAGGGAGACCCAGTATCAGCCAGGTTTTGTACAGTTTAGAGAGGGGCACATTATTAAACTACACAGTGCTTGTTCTGTCTCTGCTAGAATGGAACAGGATTCCCTTTTTTTTTTTTTTTTTTTTTTTAGGGTTAGTATAAAACTTTAAGGTGTCATTACATGTGGTGGTGCTGATAAGCAGCACCAGATTGATGTAGCATTCAACAGGCTTCTAGATATCTATATTATCATTATTATTTTATTTAAAAAAAGGAAAACATTTTTTCTTTTAAAGTACAATGATTATAGCGTCAATATTTTTTTTGTCTTCTGTAGACATTTGCGCAAAACAGCATATCGATGTTTTATCTTGGATTCATGTCTACTTAGAAAAAAGAAACCTGAAGAGTGATTCCATCTTGTGCAGTGAATGCTGTACGCAACGCATTTCCCGGTCCAGATGGGTCACATGTAGGAATTTATGCCAATGACTACAATGCCTTGGACATGGCCTTGGCGTGAACATTACATTTTATCATTTTGAAAATTGTGTAATTTTTTTTGAGCTGTTAAAATAAATTGATTTTTTTGTGGTTTACAAATGATTTTTATTTATCATATAAAAAAAAAAAGTGTACAACAGGCGTGAACATACATCTACGTAAAACTTAACTGAGAACATTTCATTTTCCAACAGAACATACTGGTATATCAATTACATAGACAATTTTGACCACAAGCCATTCAACTGGTGATCATATATGTGCCATCTTCATATTGTGGCCAATATCTTAAGTAACCTAAATTAACATTAATTATGGAAAAAAAGAAAAAAAAAAGTAAGGGTGAAGGCACTGAAGTTATAGCATCATCCATGTATGAATGAGTAATCCTGCATCTCAGATAACATATGTTGACCAAGAGGCCCATTTTTCCTCAAATACAGTATGTGCATAGTATCCATTATCGTGTGGTAAACTTGCTCCATAATTTGGACCGCTTCCATGCATTTTATCACTTGGGACTGCCAAGGAGCGCCAGTGAAGCGCTTTTGCCCACTGAACTGCTATAAGTAGGGTATGGACTAACTTCTGATCCGGGGGAGATACATCTGGAAGTTCTACTACAAAAAAGGCACATCTGATAGGTCAAGGTAAGTTGTAAAGACAAGACAGAGGGTAGAATACCGCACTATGGATTTGAAACATTCTATTTGGATAGCTGCTGCCCCCACGAAACAACTGTCAAGCAGATGTCATAAGTAGGAATAATTAAAAAATGGGTGTGGCGCTGCTAATGATCAGTGATTAAAAAACCCTATGTAAAACCAGGTATAAAGTGCAAAGTGTATACAACAAACTTAAAAATGTGCAAATAAGCAATAGTGTAAGCCAAAAAATTATATAATAAATGTCCTTAGTTCATAGATACGGTCTAAACAAATGTGCAAACCAAACATGTGCAAAGTAAGCAATTTCAATAAAATATAAATCAATAATATATACAAACATCTGTTGCATAAATGAAAAGTCCCATGCAAATGGCGTTCGTGATCATAAAGTTTATAAAATAAAGAATCTTGCAAAGAACGGTGATTGTAGTGCCACAATTGACCACATGGCGGTGTTCGGGTGACACTTGCGCTCCTCTGTAGTAGATACAATCACCAACTCCGCAGTGCTTTGAAAGAGAAATGAGCCATCACATTGGCAGCAGACCCACCATCACGGTCATGTCGCTCTCCTCGGCAATCGGTTCAGAGGATCCCCATGTGAAGATAATAAAAGGCGTCCATAGTGTAAATAACGCTAAGTGATGTAGACACAAACATTCATTCACTTACATAGCTATACATTAGCTGTAAAATAAGTCAGACATGCAAGCCAGGAAGGCTGCCTCTTGTTTGCCTTCCACGGGCCTAAACCGGAAGCATTGAGTGCTATATACTGGGGCCAGCCTAGCCAGAGTCAACTAAAATCTGTAAGAACTTACACTATATTACTGAAAGTATTGGGATACCTGCCTTTACACGCACATGAAATTTAATAGCATCCCAGTCTTAGTCCGTTGGGTTCAATATTGAGTTGGCCCTCCCTTTGCAGCTATAACAGCTTCATCTCTTCTGGGAAGGCTGTCCACAAGGTTTAGGAGTGTCTATGGGAATGTTTGACCATTCTTCCAGAAGCTAATTTGTGAGGTCAGGCATTGATGTTAGAGTGGAGCCTGCGAGCCAGCCGTTCTTGTCAAATTCATCCCAAAGGTGTTTTATCAGGTTGAGGTCAGGACCAGTCAAGTTACTCCACCCCAAACTTGCTCAGCCATGTCTCTGCGCACCAGTGCACAAAGGAAGGTCCATAGTCATGTTGCACCAGGAAGGGGCAATCCCCAAACTGTTCTCACAAAGTTGGGAGCATGAAATTGTCCAAAATGGCTTGATATGCTGTTCCCTTCACTGGAACAAAGGGGCCAAGCCCAACCCCTGAAAAATAAAACCCCAAACCTTAACCCCCACCATAAAAATGATTAGAAACAGTGCACAAAGCAAGGTCCATAAAGACATGGATGAGAGGGTTTGGGGTGGATCAGCTTAACTGGCCTGCATAGAGTCCTGACCTCAACCCAATAGAACACTTTTGGGAAGAATTTAAGTGGAAAATGCAAGCCAGGCCTTCTCATCCACATCAATGCGCTTCTGGAAGAATGGTCAAACATTCCCATAGACACAAGTGCCATAAAAATTAAAAAAAATAATTAAAAAGTAATTAGCCATGAAAGGCGTATGGGGGTCTGGGTCCTGCCCTGGGGGACATGTATCAAAAAAAAGAAAAAATGGTGTGGGGTCCCCCTCCCCAGTCCATATCAGGGCCCTTCAGGTCTGGTATGGATTTTAAGGGAAACTGCGCCAAAATGAAAAAATAAAAAAAGCGGCGTGGGGACAAGGGCCTCCTCCCAAAAACCCTGGCCGGTGGTTGTCAGGTCTGTCTGTCAATAGACAGTTTTAGTCAATTCTTTTATTTAAAGAGTGTCCTGCAAATGTACATACACCACCACAAATCACTTCTTTTTTTAATAAAGTAATTGTCAAAAACTGTCTATTGTGTTTATTTTTTGGTGAATGGGTAGGGGTATGATGTACCCCATTACACATTCACATGGGGGGACGGGATCTGGCAGACCCTGAAAACCACTGGCCAGGGTTGTCGGGAGGATGCCTTGTCCCCCTTGGGGGGAACCCAAAGCACCCTGCCCATGTTGAGGACATGTGGCCTGGTATGGTTCAGGAAGGGGGGGGCGCACTCGCTCACCCCACCACATCCTGACCTCCAGGTTCACATATGGAGGGCGGGATCTGGGGGCCCCTTGTTAAAAGGGGGCTTTCAGATTTGGATAAGCCCCCGCCCACAGACACCAACAACCACCAGCCAGGGTTGTCAGGAAGAGGCCCATGTCCCCATCAAGATGGGGGCAAGGTGCTTTGGGGGGCCCAAGCACCCTGCCCATGTGGCCTGGTACAGTTCCGGAGGGGGGCACTCGCTCACCCCCCACATCCTGACCTCCAGGTTGTCTGGTATGGATTTTGGGGGGACCCCCACACTCCCTCCCTCCTTTTAATTTTGGCGTGGGGTTCCCCTTATAATTCATACCAGACCTACGACCAAAAATTGGAAATTATGCACCCAACCTACTAAGAGTCTAACAGTTAATATTCTGAAGCTCCTTCCACTTGCTACACTAAAACTATTATGCGCAGACCTGGACATTTCCACATGGTCATCAGCTGGACTCTTCACTATAGAGGACCTATAAAGAAAAATGTATTATGCATATTTCAAGACCTCCACTCACAATTTCAAATTCCCAATTGTGACTTTTACAAATTCCAGCGGGTATGTTGTGCTCTTCCAAAACTTACCTGGTCAGACAGACCTACCATTACTAATATCCTCAGTTTCCTCAACAAAACCTCACTTCCGGATAAAGGAATCTCGTACATGTACAAAGTACAGAATTCATCACAAAACAATTCTAAATTACCCTCCATGGACAAAATGGGAACAGATCCCCAACTTCTCTGCAGATATAGCAATATGGCATTGAGTTGCAAAAGCACAACTTAAATTTTCTAGATGCCTCACCCACTGGGAATCTGCACAAAAAATCCTGCACCACTGGTACCAGACACCAGGAAAACTTGCTCATTTCTCTCAATCTCACCCGTCCACATGTTGGAGAGGTTGTAATGAACAAGGATCAACCATCAACATTTGGTAGACATGCCCACAACTCAGCTCTTTCTGGGAAGCCATACAAACCACCATCAAAACCATAACAGGGTTTCACAAACTCTCCCCTCAACAAGCCCTATTAGGCCTTAATCTAGACCGGTGGCCTCCTACATACCAATCCATCCTCACACATTCTTATCGTAGCTGGTGCCCTGATAGCACGCAACTGAAACAGCAACCTTATTCCATCCAAGCAACAACTCCACACCATGATGAATTCACACTACCATATGGAACTCAATCCCCAAACCACAGAAACTATGGGAACCTTGGCCCACCTCCTCTGTAGATTTTGCTTCTTTATAAGAGTTTTATACCAATTTACCTGGTACATATATCTTTTACGGTAAAAAGTCTCTATTGCGCATACATTTTTCCATCTTAAAATCTTACATTTATTATAATTTTGCTTCTCAATCAATATAAAAAGTGTTATACATTTTCAGCTATTCTTCAACCCCACCCTTCCCACCACCCAACCTATGATATCCTTTACTAAATGCTCTAATGTACAAAGGTTATAAGTTCATTAATGTTCACCGCTACAACTGGGTCACATGTAACCGCGACCCACTAATGCTACTCAAATGCTTTTTATTCTCTCTAAAATTGAAAATCCTCTGAATATAGAAAAGTTTAAAAAAAAAAAAATCCATATTTTCCAATTCTGGGGGCAGGGAAAATATTACAGCCACCAGCAAGTTTACATGGCAATGTCATTATTGCTACGGCATGTTCTATACATCACAAAGATGTGCCATTTTACAGGCAAACTAAGGGGACAACCCAGGCAGGCTAGTTAAATGAATTTTTCATTTTTATTGTTTCACTTTAAGCATCATTAACCACTTCGCAAACATTTACTGCTGCAAGGTGGCAGCATAACGCGATTCACACACGTGTGGCTAGGGGGCGAGCTCCAGGAGTGCAACCGCAGGTCGGGCGGACTCTATGTGATCAAATACGACCAAAATAAAGCTCTATTTGTGGGGGATACAAAAAAGACACCAATTTTGTTTGTGTACAACCTTGCACGACCGCACAATTGTCAGTTAAAGCGATGCATGCCGAATCGCAAAAAGTGCTCTGATCCTAATGTGGGAAATCCTTCCGGGGCTGAAGTGGTTAAAATTACTGCTCCTGAACAAAACTTTTTTTTTTAGATACATATCCCCCAGGGCAGGACCCAGACCTCATACCCCTTCCATGCCCAATTGCTTGCATATAAGCCTTCAAAATGGGCACTTTTGATTTTGCCTATTAGGCTCCCATAAACTTCAATGGGGTTTGCTGTTCGGGTTAGAACATTTCCCCAGTTCTGATGCGGACCGAACAGGGGGCGGTGTTTGGCCCATCCTTACTGGGCAGCTTGGATTTTAAAGTCTTGTAAGTGCATACAATTTTGTTGAAGGTGAATGCATTGAGGTATGCTGCGAACGAAGGATGAGGGGTGGACACTGAGCATGAAGGATAGTGTTCCCTGCACTCTCTTTCCTATATAGCTTGGTTGCCAAACAGTTTTTTTTAATCTTTGTAGATCTGGAGGTCTAAGAATGCAATAGAACCAGCGTGCCAATTCATGACAAACATTACATTAGATCTATTTTGATTAAGTTTGGCCATTAGTTCATGGAGCATATCTTTAGTGCCAGTCCAGATAACAAAAATATCATCAATATACCTTAGCTCTTTAGTATACAATTTTTTTGGTGTTTACACCACATTTCACACTTCATGCCCATATACAAAATCTTTTTAATGTGAATTTTGGTACTATGGCATTATTAAAAATAACCATAGAGAAAATATAAAAAAAATTGCTCTTCTCTATATTGATCTAGGACAGTGGTTCTCAACTCCGGTTCTCGGGACCCACTAACAGGCCAGGTTTGCAAGATAACTGAAATACATCACAGGTGAAATCATTTGTTGCTCAGTGATTGCAGTATTCTAGTCTGCATCTCGCCAAGGTAATACTTAAAATCTGGCCTGTTAGTGGGTCCCGAGGACAGGAGTTGAGAACCACTGATCCAGGAGGTTCATGATGATTCTAGTAATAATCTGCTCTGTCCCGTCATATTTATATCCAATCATTGATGATTATTCCCATATACAGAGCCAAAGATTTCCATTTCCTGAGACTGTATACCCCCCTTCACCTACACACACACACACACACACACACACACACACCAGAATAATTGCTCATCACTGATATCTGTTCATTTTCACATTTATTATGGAAAAAAAAAAAAAATATAGTGAGTAGTGACAGATCAGTCCCCCCCCCCCCCCCCCCCCGTATACAATAACCAATAGGAACAAGGCCATAACTGGCTGTATTAATAGAGACAATTATTGTATCACAGTGAGGGAAGGGAGCAAAGATAAATGGATTTGTCATATAAAAAAGGAACATTTAAAGTGAAGTGTGTGAAGCCCGACCTGACTCCACCCCCTCTCTCCCCTGATTGGTTGTCGCAGGAGCCGCTGCTGTGTCTAAGCCAATCAGGAGGAGTGTCTTGGACAGCTAAGACAGTTGTGAACATTGCTGCAGAGAGAAGGGAAAAGAGACACAATTCTAATATGGGTTCTAGCCTTCCCCTTATCTACTAAAGAAAAGCATTTTATTCATGTTTGTTGGAAAATACCCCTCATTTCCGGTCTGGTATATTGGCGTCATCAGGACAGGAAGCCAGGGGAAATCATCTAAAGACTGACAAGTGTACTAATCCTTCCCTACATTAGCAAAAACTGGGAAACACATTTTGGCAATACAATAGATATAGTTTAAAAGGTGCAGACTCCAGGGCTGTCGTCCGAATTCTGGCTACACTACTTTGTGTTTCACTTATCCAGAACAAGCATGCAGCCAGTGAAGCCTTAATAATCTGACCTCCAGAATGCCTGTTCCTGCTTGATGACACTTGGTAGTGAAGTGAGGTTTAGGAGGACGATGGTTGGCTCTGGAGCCTGCATCTAAATAAATAAATCAATAATGGTGTTTTCTTGTCCACCGCTTCCTCCTATTGCCGAGTATTTTATCAATCAAAATCTACACCCTCTGAGGTTACCAGATATCTTTATACAACCTTGCCCTATACCTAGCACTGCATGGAGGGGCTCAGTGAAGGTGGAGGTGGTGAAGGTGTGGAGGTGTCGGATTGGGTCACACAGATCATAAAAGGAGATCCGCCCGGCCTCATAATCCAGACCTATCCTGACTCTGTTACTGGAGACATTGCCGGGTAATCTGAACTTCTTACTGTCATGTATCACCGAGTACTGATCATCTCTCCTGAGCAAACCCCAGGACTGCTTATTACATCCAATCACTGACTGACCTCCTCTCCTTTCTATACTGGGGTAACACATTCCTACTTTCCAGTACAATGACCTCC
>BLSH010316550.1:42557-59557 GCA_018402905.1 Glandirana rugosa
GATTTTTTTTTTTTCGTGTTTTATCTGATCCTGTTGGTGGGTATTAGGCCAAACAGGGTCCTTTAAATGGGTAATGTTCAATATATTTATATGTTTGGTTTTTACTGTAGTAATCATTAATCATCGACCTTGTAAGTCCCAGACTTGCGAACTCGGAAGCCTAGGTTTCATTTATTAGGTCTAAAGTTCGTTTCTGATACACTCTGCCTGTATGTTTAGGAGGACCTTTGTACCTAGGCCCGTGTCCTATTCGGTAGTCATGGATGACCGATATCCCTTAAGAGACAGGGGCGTGAGGAGGGAGCTACTTATTCTTAGCCAGATGTGGCTCTCTCCTTGCAGTGATGTTCCCATGTAGCTCCTCCTTGTACCAGACTAGTATTCCTCCTGAACACCGACCCTGTTTATGTTTTTTATCTTTCTGTGCGGGGACAGAGAATTCCCTATAGCCAGTAGGTACTGATGGCTTATCCTGTGCCCGGATCCATGTTTCCAGGAGGATTTGTATGTCCGTCTCACATAGTCTTTGCTTGAAATCTGGATTATTTACTTTGGATCCGAAGGCTCAAGCGTTCAGACCCTGAATGTTCCAGCTACTAATTACTAATGATGTCATTTTTGGTTTGTATATTTATATAACTTGTAATGGGTAAATTTCCTGGGACAAACCGGATTATGGGTGGTTGTCCTAGTCTATTTTGTGCTTTTTTTTTTTTAGCTCAGTTACAGTATTTCACTGCATATTGTGCTGAGAAAGGTTATTACCGTATCTTCTTCATTTCTCTGTTTTGTGGTGGTCTTGATGTCCATCTTTGGGCGGGTGGTTTCCTCCATTCTTGCCATCTTCGTGGCCCTGTTTTTTGATTGGGTGTATTGTCGTATTGGATTATTGGTGAGGTTTGGGGTCTTATACTTGTAATTGTGTCTCTCTCTCCCCCCTCTCTTCTCTTCTCTTCTCTCTCTCTTCTCTCTCTTCTCTCTCTCTCCCCCCTCTCTTCTCTTCTCTCTCTCTTTCTCCTCTCTCTTTCTCCTCTCTCTTTCTCCTCTCTCTCTCTCTCTCTCTCTCTCTCTCTCTCTCTCTCTCTTTCTCCCCTCTCTCCCCTCTTCTCTCTCTCTTTCTCCTCTCTCTCTCTCTTTCTCCTCTCTCTCTCTCTCTCTCTCTCTCTCTCTCTCTCTCTCTCTTTTCTCTCTCTCTCTCTTTTCTCTCTCTCTCTCTCTCTATATATATATATATTAGGGTTGTATGTGTGAGTACAGCCAATATAAATGACGGTGTCAATGTACAGGACAGTTGCAGGTTATCTTTGGCAGGAGTGCTGAAGTTGGTAAAGAGGATCTGTCACCATGACTTGGCATTTTGTGTTGCCATGTTCAATAGTAAACCAGCTGCATGATAACGAGGGTAACCAGTTATTTAGGTCACACTTTATCTCTCTTTTGAAATCCTTTTTTTTGTCATAACCGTGTACAACACAACTGTATTGAAGTTAAGCAGTATTTCTGTTCAGAACACACTGATGACCTATATACTGGATTTGAAGCAAAGAGAAATTAGTTTGTTTCCTAAATCTAAAAGGTAGATGTTGGGTTTAAGCCGTTCAACCTGCAGTTCAGAACTACCAATTGGAATCTATTAGTTTTGCCATTGGCAGCACAGACAGTTGCTGAAGCCTAGATCAATACCAACATCAGCTGTAAGAGGTGGGTGGTAAACCTAGGTGTAGTCAGTGCACAGCTGCTATTTTAAGCCAGCCTTTCTCAAACTTTTTGACATGTAGGAAACCTTGAGCCTTGGTTCACATTAATGTGATTTGACATGTCAAATCGCATTCCAAGCCGGCGACAATTTGCCGGCAATGGCACCGTCCGAATCGGCGCCGCTCTAATTCCCAAAAGTAGTTTCTGTACTACATTTGGCGACTTTTGGTGCAATTTGTATAGACATCTGTGCAGCAACCCGCACGGATCTCTCTGAAATTGTGCCCGAAGTCGGACTGACATGCAGGTATGAAATTGTACGAGTTCAACCCCGCTGTCAGTGTGTTCCTAGGCTGAAGTAACTTTCTAGGCTCAAGGAACTCCTGCTAATAATTACTATATCAACAGCTCATTGATTATTAGGCCTCATGCACACAGGATGTTTTTGGACCTTTTTACAGCTGCTGTTTTTAGCTGCAGAAGTTTTTTCCTACAGTCAATAAACCCTCCATCATGTTATCCTATGTGTTCATGCACACATAGACCCTCCATCATGTTATCCTGTGTGTTCATGCACACATAGACCCTCCATCATGTTATCCTGTGTTCATGCACACATAGATTCTCCATCATGTTATCCTGTGTTCATGCACACATAGATTCTCCATCATGTTATCCTGTGTGTTCATGCACACATAGACTCTCCATCATGTTATCCTGTGTGTTCATGCACACATAGATTCTCCATCATGTTATCCTGTGTGTTCATGCACACATAGACCCTCCATCATGTTATCCTGTGTGTTCATGCACACATAGACCCTCCATCATGTTATCCTGTGTGTTCATGCACACATAGACCCTCCATCATGTTATCCTTTGTGTTCATGCACACATAGACTCTCCATCATGGTATCCTATGTGTTCATGCACACATAGACCCTCCATCATGTTATCCTGTGTGTTCATGCACACATAGACCCTCCATCATGTTATCCTGTGTGTTCATGCACACATAGACTCTCCATCATGTTATCCTGTGTGTTCATGCACACATAGACTCTCCATCATGTTATCCTATGTGTTCATGCACACATAGACCCTCCATCATGTTATCCTGTGTTCATGCACACATAGACTTTCCATCATGTTATCCTATGTGTTCATGCACACATAGACCCTCCATCATGTTATCCTTTGTGTTCATGCACACATAGACTCTCCATCATGTTATCCTGTGTGTTCATGCACACATAGACCCTCCATCATGTTATCCTGTGTGTTCATGCACACATAGACTCACCATCATGTTGTCCTGTGTTCATGCACACATAGGCTGTTATCAACTGTTTTGGGATGTGTTGGTAGGGATGCACCGAAATTTTGGCAACCAAAACATTTCGCCCGAAAATGGTGTTTTTTGCTGAAAGGAAAAAAAATGCCAATACCAAAAGGGGGCGGGGTCAGCCCCGGTTGTCCGTGTGTATGGAGGAGATGAGAAGTGTTACATTACACAGATAGCATTGCTTGTAAGAGCCGTTCTGTGCTTAAAATGATCATTGTGATGTCAACTTGTGTGTCTCACTTGAGAGACACACAAGTTGACAGATTTTACTGCTGATGTCGGGGTGGGCGGGACCGAACAGCTAGCAAACACCAGCCAATGGGATAGGGGCTGGGTGGATGTTAGCTGTTCGGTCCCACCCACCCCCGACATCAGCAGTGAAATCTGGCAGCTTATATGTGTCTCTATCTGCAAGCAGTTACATTACAATGATCATTTCAAGCACAGAACAGCTCTTACAAGCCGCACTATCTGTGCAATGTAACACTCCTCATCTCCTGTCACTGCCATCCAGTGCCACCTGTCAGCGCCATCCAATGCCACCTGTCAGCGCCACCCAGTGGCACCTGTCAATGCCAACCAGTGGCACCTGTCAGTGCCAACCAGTGCCACCTCTTTTAAAAGCTAAAGCCCTTGTTAAGATTAGACATTGCAAAGATGCCTGTGGTTACATTTTTATTACCCAGAAAACACTACTTTGTTTTCCCTTCTAATCCTTGCCCATCTGTCAACCTTTCATCCAGTAAGGAGGCTTTCCTTGGTCAACTTTTGTTTAGCCTATCATTTATGTTAATTGTGGGAAGCCACTGGAGCACCCACAGAAACCCAAAATCAGCCCAGACAGAGTTTTGGTGAATCCTCCACCTCGGTGTTGCAAGGCCAGTTTCCTAACCAATGTACCCCCATCCTTATCAGCACACAGCTTTATTGGGGTTATTCCTATTATAAACTGGGTTTCTGTTTGTGTTGTCAGGCTCCGCATATTTGGGGACCAGCACTCTACATTTTCAACAACAAGAGTCTGACTTCCGAAAATCCAAACTGGTTGATCAGCACAACATGAAGATCGAGCTGCTTCCTGCCTTGACGGACAATTACATGTACCTCCTGATTGATGAGGAGACTAAGGAGGCCGCCATTGTGGATCCAGTACAGCCACAGAAGGTACTTATCTTACTGGACTGATAAAAGTTTAATTCAAAGTGAACTTGTCCTTTCCCCTAGAATGTACCTTCATAATATACTCCAGGAGTTGTTTCAAATGTGCTTCTTTCCCTAAAAAAATGCTGATTATCGAACACGGTTACTGAAATGCATGTTTTGGCACTTTATAAAAAGTCATCAGCTAAGCCCTTACCTCCGTCTCTAACCACTCCTTCTGGCCAATGGCATATGCTGAGAGCAGTGACGCTTTACAGTCTCGGTAAGAATAGAGATGTCTTTGATGCGCGGGCTGTAATTGACATCCTGGCTTAATATTCTCTGCATCATGTGAATGGCAAAATGGCAGCACCCTATGGGGTGTGAGAACTCCCTTCAAATGCTAGAACTTTGAAGGACAAAGCCACTCGCTTTTCTTTTTTTAAGGGCTCTTATGGCCTAATTTTATTAAAAGTAAGTTCAACAAATTCCATCAATAAAATTAAAAAAGTAATCAAGTTTACCTCAGGGGTTTTAAGCATTGCTCCTCCATCCAAATAACAAAAAACATTAGGCGTCCTGGCCTTTAGTCTGGTCCCACAGAGCGTGACACTCTCTAAAGCTTGGTCTATACTCTTAGCAGCCCCTTGCTGCCCATTTGTGCTCCTGGGCATCTGTCTGCTGGGAGCCCAGAACCCTAGTCCAGATTCTCCTGAAAACAAAGCGCACACCTGGACCATCACTGTGCTGGTTTTCTGTAAAACCTGGTCCCAGGAATGGAGATTTCATCCAGCCCAGATCACTTCTGAAACCTCAGGGCTCCAGGTCACCAAAATTTTTCTAAACCATGAGGAAACTGAAAAGCCAGTTTCCTCTGAATGACAAAAGCCCCCTGGAGCCCCTCTACCTGCCTGGATAAGAATCCTGGATCAGCAACTCTTTTTACACCCTGGCAGGGCATAGCTCTGCCACAGGGGGAATAACGGGATTTCTCAAGACAGACCGTGGCAAAGTTTTTGCTCCTTGAAATTCTAATAGTAAGGTGGTTTACAAGCTAAGTGATTGATGGTTTACCGTGGTTTCTGCAACAAAGAAAAAGAAAAGGATGGCTCGCCCTTCCTTCCATCATCTGATCATTTAGGGATTATGGTATATATGAAAATGATTGATTGAATTAGGAGGAACCTTGCAATTTTGGAATCAGGATAGAGTGCTGGTGGAGGTTCCAAATAACATCATTGCTATAGTGTGCAGCTCTCTTCTGCAAGGTGGAACTCCATTTTGGTCCCTGGGAGAATTCGTTTGTATGGCATTGATGATCTCAACCTTTCACTTTATACAAGTTTTTTATGGAAATGTGGGAAAAAAAGAGCTATTTATAACCAAAGCATCCATACCAGAGATACCCAGCTTAGAATGAAAATGAAAGCTTGGATACGGTTGTTATGAGAAGCACATCCTTCACATAATCAAAAATAAGCTGTGCATGGTAGAAACAATGGAACATAGGGGTTGATTTACTAAAACTGGAAAGTGCAGCTCTGCATAAAAACCAATCAGCCTCCATTTTTTTTGTCAAAGATTTATTGAACAAAATGAAGTTAGAAGCTGATTGGCTACAATGCACAGCTGCACCAGATTTTGCAATCGCCAGTTTTAGTTACATAGTTACATAGTTAGTCAGGTTGAAAAAAGACACAGGTCCATCCAGTTCAACCAAAAAAAAAAAAAAAAAAATTTATATATACACCCAATTTCAACGCTGATCACAGACTGTGGGAGGGAGCACAGAGTTCAAGCGCATGGCTGGATAAGGAGGAGAGACTCCATGATGAGTCTGTGTAAGGCAGCAGTGTGCATGTAGGGTGGGGGAGGGGGGGGCGAGCATTGTGTGTATAAGGCATGTAAAATTCATGTTGGTGGTCTGTGGGATTCAAAATTGTGAGATTAGTGGTCCGTGAGGTCCGAAAGCTATTCAAAATAGAAAATTATATATATATATAATGATTTACATGTCATAAAATTAGACACTGGTAGAAATATTATATTGTTTTGAAAACCAAGAATGGCCTATTTATCAAGGTACAAAGCAGAATATGTGAGCAATTCGACAACTGTTCATTGAACAAGATCCCCCAAGGTGGCCATACACATGATCCATTCAGATTCAAGCGATTGCCCACAAGCGATCTCTCACTGAATTTAAAATCTTAAACAATGCAACACACACTGTAATATTCTGCATTTGACCATCAACTGGCAATAATAATCAAAAATACAATATCAGTTATAAATGTAAACAATCACCTAATTGATCCAAATTATGATCAGTTCTTCTGAAACATAAAGATATTTGCTAGATCGAACGGAAACGTTCAACAAAATTCTGACACAGCCAGTCATCTTTGCAGAATCCAAATCGATCGATAGCTCACCAAATCAATCAAATAGAAGATCATTGATTGGCAAATTTTTATACAGTTTTATGATTGATTATATGCTCAGATCGATACCACGGTACCAAAAGACTTGATAATGTTGTGCACTGCTCTGCCCTGACTTAGGACTAGGACAGAAAATATTTGGGTGCTCCAAACTTAGAGCGGTATTTTTGAAATGCTTGAATTATTGATTGTTTCAGAAATCCAGAATGATTAACTCAGCGGGCATTGACACACGGCCTGATAAGATTAAAGCTGGTTTTGTGCTTTTCCAAACAGGTTGTTGATGCAGTGAAGAAGCACGGAGTGAACCTGACATCGGTCCTCACCACACACCACCACTGGTAGAATCCTCTGCACTTTCTTTTACACTTCCTAGATGTGTCAAATCACTGTATGGAAACAGAATTTCAGCATAAGCATTTTTTTTTTCTAATTTTGGATAGAGCAGGGAACTGCTAGGACTTCTGTCAGGTTTTGCATTTCTGTTTGATTAGGGAGACCCCCCCCCCATTTTGGGCATAGTGAGTGACCGTTATCACCAGAGCAGAAAATTATGGAATTTTCTTTTTAGCTGTCCCTGGATCAGTACAATAAACCCAAACAAACCCCAGTGCAACCACCTTTTAAAACCCTAAAAAATAAGTGTACCAAATGTCTACTGCTGCTCCCACACATGACTAAACATAACGTAAGGCCTCATACACACGGACGTTTTTTTTTTTGACGCCGGCGTTTTTTGCAGCTCTCCATGTTAGTCAATGGCCCCATAAAAACGCCAACGTTTTTTAGCTGTAGATAGCGTCAGCGTTAGTGAGCTGAAACTAGAACCCACGGCCAATGCGTTCTGAGGCTGTAACGTTTTGGCATTTTTTGACTCAGACGCCAACAAACGCCACCTAATATTGTACCGGCGTTTTTTGACGCCGACGTTTTTAGGTTGAAAAATAGCAGAGGGATGATTTTTTTTTAAAAAACGCCTATTGACGCCGACGCTCACTAACGCTCAAAAACGCCGGTGCATAACGCCGAAAAACGTCAACTTTTTTTCCTTGACGTCGGGCCCGACGTTTTGTTTATTTTTTTAGAAACGTCCGTGTGTATGAGGCCTAAATGTGCCAAACAATCGCAATAATACTACACGGTGATATCCTAAAATTATTTATACAGTGGATGTAAAAAGTCTACACACCTCTGTTAAAATGTCAGGTTTCTGTGATGTAAAAAAAGAGACAAAGATAAATTGTTTCAGGACTTTTTCCACCTTTAATGTGATCTATAAACCTTACAACTCAGTTGAACAACAAACTGAAATCTTTTAGGCTAGAGGGAAGTAAAAATAAAAAATGAAAATAATATGGTTGCATAAGTGTGCACACCCTTAAACTAATCCTTTGTTGAAGCACCTTCTGATTTTATTACAGCACTCAGTCTTTTATGGGTATGAGTCTATCAGCATGGCACATCTTGACTTGGCAACATTTGCCCACTGTTTGCAAAAATACTCCAAATCTGTCAGATTGCGAGGACATCTCCTATGTACAGCCCTCTTCAGATCACCCCACGGATTGTCAATCGAATTCAGGTCTGGGCTCTGGCTGGGCCATTCCAAAACTTTAATCTTTTTCTGGTGAAGCCATTCCTTTGTTGATTTGGATGAATGCTTTGGGTCGTCATGCTGAAAGATAAAGTTTCTCTTCATGTTTAGCTTTCTAGCAGAAGCCTGAAGGTTTTGTGCCAATATTGACTGGTATATGGAACTGTTCATAATTCCCTCTACCTTGACTAAGGCCCCTGTTCCAGCTGAAGAAAAACAGCCCAAAGCATGATGCTGCCACCACCATGCTTCACAGTGGGTATGGTGTTTTTTGGTGATGTGCAGTGTTGTTTTTGCGCCAAAAATATCTTTTGGAATTATGGCCAAAAAAGTTCAACCTTGGTTTCATCAGAGCAGAACACATTTTCCTGCATGCTTTTGGGAGACTTCAGATGTGTTTTTGCAAAATTTACCTGGGCTTGGATGTTTTTCTTCATAAGAAAAGGCTTCCGTCGTGCCACTCTACCCCATAGCCCAGACATAAAGAATACGGGAGATTGTTGGCACATGTACCACACAGCCAGTACTTGCAGATATTCCTGCAGCTCCTTTAATGTTGTTGTAGGCCTCTTGGCAGCCTCCCTGACCAGTCACTGCTGTGCCATATTTTCTCCACTTGATGATGACGGTGTTCACTGTGATCCATGGTATATCTAATGCCTTGGACATTCTTTTGTACCCTTCTGACTGATCCCTTTTAACAATGAGATCCCTCTGATGCTTTGGAAGCTCACAGCGCGGATCTCAATGTCCGCGTCCTCCCCTTTCCACGCCCCCCGGCGCGCATTCACAGGCGGCGGCACGGGTGCCGCACGCTGCGTGGGCGTGCCCGCGGCTTGGGCGGACTCGATGTCCACTCCGAGACCCACGATCGCCTGCGGAGCTGCAGAACGGGGAACCGCCGATGTAAACACGACGGTTCCCCGTTCTGTGAGAGTGGGACAAGCAGATCTACTGATCACTGGGATCAGTTAGATCTGTTATGTCCCTGCCAACCCATCCCCATCACAGTTAGAACACACCCAGGGAACACTGTTAACCCCTTCACTGCCCCCTGCAGGTTAACCCCTTCACTGCCAATGACATTTATACAGTAATCAGTGGACATTTAAATTTCTGATCGCTGTGTAAATGTCATTGGTCCCAAAAAAAGTGTCAAAAATTTCCGACATGTCCGCCCCAATATCAAAGTCCCGATAAAAATCGCAGATCGCCGCCATTACCAGTAAAAAAATAAAAAATAAAAACGCCACAAATCAATTCCCATAGTTTGTAGATGCGATAACTTTTGCGCAAACCAAATCAATAAATTTCAGATTGAGATTTTTTTTACCAAAAATATGTAGAAGAATATAAATCGGCCAAACCCAATGAATATATTTTTTTTTTTTATATTTTATTTTTGGATATTTATTAGAGCAAAAAGTAAAAAATATTGTTCTTTTTTCAAAATCGTCGCTCTTTGTTTGTTTATAGCGCAAAAAATAAAGACCGCAGAGGGGATCAAATACCACCAAAAGAAAGCTCTATTTGTGGGGAAAAAAGGACATCAATTTTGTTTGGGTACAACGTCGCACGACCGCGCAATTGTCATTCAAAATGCGACAGCGCTGAAAGCCAAAAATTGGTCTGGGCAGGAGGGGGGTTTAAGTGCCCAGTAAGGAAGTGGTTAACATGGGTTTGAATGTGATTGCTTAATTCTGAACCAAGCTACATCCCCAGTTATAAGAGGGTGTGCACACTTATGTAACCACATTATTTTCGTTTTTTATTTAACCCCCCAACAGACTTCAGTTTGTTTTTCAATTGAGTTGTACAGTTTATAGGTCGCATTAAAGGGTGAAAACGTTCTAAAATGATTTATCTGTCTCATTTTTTTACATCACAGAAACCTGACATTTTAATGGGTGTGTAGCCTTTTTATATGCACTGTACACGTGCTCCCCTTCAGTAGATTTTAATGTCCCAGTTGGTGTAAATAAAAGTTCATATATTGTTCTTTAAGTTCCTGGGTTTGTGTCTTTTAATATACTGTATATATTGTGCTGTGAAGTATTTCTTCCAGATTTTTTATCTACTTTCACTATGCAATCCCACCACCCATATTACAATGCTCTCACCTGATCTTATGACCTAACAAAAATTAGGTCTTCTGTGCTTTCCCTGGGTCAGGAAGTGAGGGGAAAACGTGTGGCTCTTGTGGCAGCCAACAGAGGTGGGATTTCCTCTCATTTTTGTTAGGCCTCACTTCCTGTCTTGGTTTCAGATCAAGAAGTGAGTGGCAGTGTCCCCAACTGGACCACAAACCTCAGTAAAAACCTAACCTTTTTAACCCTTCCCAACTCTATCCAAAACTAGGCCAAAACAATTTGGCTGAAGTTTCACTTTCAGGTGGAACTCAAGAAAAGGAAAAAAATAAATCATTAAATATGTGTTTTTATTTTTGTCATCAACTAGTCCTAGTCTGAAATAAATAAATAGTTGTATCACCGCACTAAATCTAATCCCTCCTAAATGAGTACAGTGAACAAATGCTGCTGCTTTAAAAATAAAATACAATAAACAAACGAAAACTAAAAACACTTAATTTTCAGCAACGCAAACTTATACCATTGTAAAGTGCATCAATATTAGAAACAATGTTCAATGTTCAACAAATAAATGAAAGTGCAAGTGCTCAAAACAGTCTGAAGAGTGAATCAAAGAACATCACTCATGGTGAAATTGCAGGTTGGTATCCACTACAAATCAGGAACTTCCTCCACCAGTGTCACTGCGTGCAAGACACATACACACACTGAGGCTCACCAGATGTATATTAATCAATCAGCGTCATCAAACTGTAAGGTCAACTGTCACCTCCGTGTCCCCTTCAAGGCCAGTTACTCAAACAAAGAAATAGCAAGAGAGCCTCTCATAGTGTATCATTTTAAAAAATTGAGCTTTAATCCATTAAAATTGCGCTTACATGTATAACATTAAATACAGTCATTGGTGTATATTTGCTGAGTGGTCCCTTACCCATGTCCAATCATTGCCGTCTATCGCACGTCCACAGCGTCTCCACCGGTACCAGCCTACTCCGTCTGAGTCGTCGTATGGCCACGCCCCTGTCTTTAATGTTATACATGTAAGCGCAATTTTAATGGATTAAAGCTCAATTTTTTTTAAATGATACACTATGAGAGGCTCTCTTGCTATTTCTTTGTTTGAGTAACTGGCCTTGAAGGGGACACGGAGGTGACAGCTGACCTTACAGGATTGATGACGCTGATTGATTAATATGCATCTGGTGAGCCTCAGTGTGTGTATATGTCTTGCATGCTGTGACACTGGTGGAGGAAGTTCCTGATTTGTAGTGGATACCAACCTGCAATTTCACCATGAGTGATGTTCTTTGATTCACTCTTCGGACTGTTTTGAGCACTTGCACTTTCATTTATTTGTTGAACATTGGACATTGTTTCTAATATTGATGCACTTTATAATTGTTCTAATATTGATGCACTTTACAATTGTATAAGTTTGTGCTGCTGAAAATTAAGTGTTTTTAGTTTTTCATTTGTTTATAATCCTAGTCTGACTTTCACTAGCATTTTTAGGCTTTTAAAAAAACCTTTTCTTTTTTTTTTTATTATTTGGTGGAGGATGCGGGCAACAAAGCATTTTCTTACCTTACTTACTAAAATGGCTGACAGGTTCACTTTAAAGAAAGACTGTAATGCATAACAACAAATAACACTGCGCTCACATGTCACTCTAACCAAAACATGTTGAAATAGCTCTCATACCACTCTGGCATGTAGAGGATGGACATGGGCAAGGGGAAAGAAAGTTCCAAGGAAGTCCATGGGCAAAGTCCAGAGGAGGTGTGCAATTCGAGGCAGCAGGCTAAACGGAGCAGGAAGACTCTGTAGACCAAAACATAAACAAGAGAGCAGCGCCTCTAAGTGCAATACCTTCTTTAATGATAAAGGGTATAGGTAAATATACACTCACATAAACGATCGGATAAAAACACAGAAAGGATCATCCGTGGATCGCCAGATGGTGTGCAGGCAGGCGTGGAGAGGGAGCCGATGCCCGTCACGCTGTTGGCTTCCAGCGCGAAACCGGGACACAAAGCTGATGACAAACCGTCCACACGCTCAGCACCACGTCACTTCCGGGTCACCAAACAGGTGTCCAGGTTTGCGCTGGAAGCCAACAGCGTGACGGGCCTGCCTGCACACCATCTGCCGATCCGCGGATGATCCTTTCTGTGTTTTTATCCATTAAAGAAGGTATTGCACTTAGCGGCGCTGCTTTCTTGTTTATGTTTAGGTTCACTTTAAAGTATAGCTAAAGGTTCCTGTATGACTGTATAAAAAATTACCAAATCTAGTTATTATGTGAAGCCTCATAAAGTAAAAAAAAAAAACTTCCTTTATCTCCCCTGACTGAGCCAAATCTTCCCTTATTTGTATCTCACACATTTCCCCTTCCAGACACTGCAGCTCACAGTGTTGGGATTCAGCAACAAAGGCAGAGGACAGGACTAAGTGTGGCCAGGTGCTGATTGACAAGCCACAGGTTTGTGAATCGTCAGGAACACCCGCTTTATCCCATTATAGTGCAAGCAGGCACAACCTACGTGGGAGTGGCAACTGAATTCAGGAGCAGTGCAGCATTGTCGCCACTCCATCACAGGAAGCTGCATCAGGTGGACTTGACTGGCAGGATATAAGAGAAAACTGTAAGGGCGGCTGCATTTATAAATAATTGCTGCATCGCCTATTTGTTTTAATGGGAGGCCATAGTTCTACTTTAAGATGGGATTGGTGATACGTAATATCTTCTGTTAAAGGAATGATCTTTTTTCCTAGGGACCATGCAGGAGGCAATGAGAAACTTGTGAAAATGATGTCAGGGCTGAAGGTTTATGGTGGCGACAGCAGAGTTGGAGCATTAACTCAGAGAGTTTCCCATCTAACCACATTTCAGGTAAGTCAGGAACCCCTGTAAGTTGAAGAAATCCAATATCCAATACCTTTGTAGTAGCCTGACTCCTCCCTTGAAAAATGTTGGCTTAAAGAAAATGCCCTCCAGTCAGGCATGAAAATGTTGCATTTCAGCTAGTTTAGGGGGGTACACTGACATTCTAAATGTCATTTTTGCCATAATATATGGTCAAACATTTTTTTGATTGTGTTGGATGTTCGACTCCAAAACCATGGGCTGTAATATATAGAGTGTCCTGGCTTTGTGGCTATAACAGCCCCCATTTTCTGGGAAGACTGTCCACAACATTTTGCAGTGTGTCTGTAAGACTGTGTGCCCATTTGACCAAAAGAGCATTAGTTAGGTCTCCCTTCCCCTTCAATATAGCAGTCTGAGTGACCAGTAACCAGGCCCATCTACTGTCACATGAGGGGGATAGGAGAGCGCTTTGCAAGTCTCAACTTTTTGAGTAAGTCAAAACTTTTTTACATTCGATTTTCAGGTGGTTCTGAATGTTTTTTATTATTTATTTCATTTTTCAGCCTGTGGTAGTCCTGAGTCAGGTGTGCATGAACCTGGTTTCAGGTTGCATTTTTACTATACCAGAGGACCCAACCGGCAGGCTTTGTAGCTACTGACCCTTTTTGCCTCCAAAAATAAAAAGTAATTGGTTGGTGGTTTGTTAAAAGTCAAATTAAATCTTGTCATGTTTTAGGTGGGGTCCCTTCATGTGAAGTGTCTCTACACACCATGTCACACCTCAGGACATATCTGCTACTATGTGACAAAGCCCAACAGCTCCGAGCCACCAGCGGTATTCACAGGTGAGTCTCCATCTGGAATCATAGCAGTCACTCAGCCATAACAAATTTGGAAATTGGTCTAAACCTGTAGGGACTGCCTTTCAGTCCGATTTTAAAGCGGATGTATACCCAATTTTTCCACTTTTACCTACAGGTAAGCCTATAATAAGGCTTACCTGTAGGTTAAAATGAATATCTCCTAAACCTGCATGGTTTAGTAGATATTCACCCTAAATGCAGCCGCTGACATCACGGCACATGCGCCGTGAGGTCCCAGCGAATGCGCCCTGAGGTCCCGGCGAAGGCCCAGCGCATGGCACCATACCTTGCCGGAAAGATGGGCTCCAGCGAGCTGGAGTTACATCTCACGGCTCCGGCCACTCAGCGCTGGAGCCGCGTACCCGGAAGGATCCCCCAAGGGAACATGTCGGCTCCCTCTGCGGGGACCGAGCGGACCTGTTGGAGCTTCGTTCTGAGGTAAGCATTTCATAATGACCTAGTATGCGGTGCATACTAGCTCATTATGCCTTTCCCTTACAGTTTTTTTTGTTTTTTACATGTATACAACCGCTTTAAAGTCTGTTTTAATATTAAAGAGATGCATATATGTTATAGATGTATTAAAATTTATATTCTATCTTTTTATAAAAAAAAGTTTTTTTTGACCAAATCCTTACAACTTTATGTAGAACTCCTTGTTTCTGCCCGTTCCCAGTCTACCTGTAGTGACTTGTGTTCTAAATAATAAAGTACCCACCAGAGCCTTTAGCACCTACTTCTGCCAAAGTGCCCTGAAACTCCAGAACTTTCTCTTTAAGGGAAATATGAATCTCATCAAGGGCATGGGAGCTTTGGACCGCCCTTTTTTTGTGTCTTGCTAATCATCAATGAGAACACCCATTAAAAATGAAGACCCATTGATAGCATGGGAGGCAGAGAAAGAATAAAACTGAATTTTAGTTATGGATTTTATTGCATAGTTACATTGGTCAAGCTTGGATCTATGTATGCATATGCCATATCTGTGGGACCTGTGTGGAAGTGAAGAATCACTCTAGTAGTAGCCGCTAGTACAATAATCGCAGCTGTCTACTGGGTCCCGTACCAAGAGGCTACCCTGTTGCATAGTAACTAACTTGGTGCAAGCACCATTCACAGAACGACTTGCATTTTCCTCAATTAAGGCAAGGCATTCTCTGATTGGACGAGGTGGAGAGGCTAAGGTCTCCTTGAGTTGTACCTGATTGACCTTCCAGGTGATGGTGCCTGCACAATTCTGGGGCCAATGCCACTTGGCAAAGCCAACAGCATGACACAAATTATCTTTTTAGCTGTCTCTAAGGGTGGCATTCTGGCCATCATTGTAAGGGTAGTGTCCTTTTTAATGACCACCAATGTAAGAAGCATTTTTGACATTGACCCAATGAAATGGTTTTAGTAAGGGCTTACAGAGACCTGAAAATTATTTTAGGGGTTTCCCTTGGGGTAAAAAGGTTTATGCTGTGCTTGCATGTGGCCACAGAGCATACACTGTATTTAAAGCTCCTACAGAGAATTTACTAGATATTTGGTAATACCAAAATATTGGACCGGTACCATTCAGCACCTCTCATATAGCATGTACCGTCATGTGACATCCAAGTTCTGTATAATGAAGTCATGTGGTTAACAGGCTTGTGTCTTCTCTTCCTGCAGGTGACACTCTCTTTGTGGCCGGCTGTGGCAAGTTTTTTGAGGGGACGGCAGAAGAAATGTACAAAGCTCTGATAGAGATACTGGGCAAGCTTCCACCAGAGACCGTAATGTCATAAGGCTTACCATTTACTTTGTTTGTGACATTTATCATGGTCAAAGTGAACCTGTATCATTACTGGATATAATGAAGTGACCATTGTGTTGTGTAAGAAACTCCATAAGGTGTCTGGCTGTATCTCTCTAGCAACAGAAACTCCCTGCCAGGACCACCACAGCTTGTCCATATACTGGGACTACCATGTATGGTGCAAACACGTACACTGTGTCCTACAGTGCAATTGTCAGTGCCTATGTGGCTTATTACCAAGGCTATGTACTGTCATGTGCCTAAACCTATGAAATGCCAACTTTTAGAAAGTCACTGTTGGCATAGGATAAACAGTGGTGACACTTATTGTTAGGAATCTAATCAAACACTATATGGTGTCTGTTCTGCAACGTTATGGTCATCCTATTGCATTTGGTAACAATAACGGGTGTTTTTGGTTTTCTTTTAATCCTTTCGCTGCCAGTCATTTTTTTGCATCCTTTGCACATGTTTAAAAAATCATTTTAGGCCTGAAGATTACATAAAACCCCCAAACATTATATATTTTTTGAAAGAAAGCACCCTAGAGAATAAAATAGTGGTGGTTCCAATTTTTTATGTCCCTTGATATTACTGCAAAGGTTGCAAATTTCAGTAAAAACCACACTAGTGAAAGTGAATTTTAGGGGCAAACAAACACCATAAACTACCCAAATTTTTGGTAAAATATAAAAAAAAAATGAGGTTGCACCAAGCAAATAGATACCAAACATGTCAATCGTTAAATTGGTGTATGCCAGTGAACTGGCAACAAACTTCATTTTTGGGGGGGGGGATTTTATGTGCTTGGGTGTAACTTTTTTTGTGCTTAACTTCATTTTTTCATCACACAAAAAGTCCCCATGTGATGATTTTTAGGTGACAGGTTCTCTGTGATGAGAGATGTTTTTTCTGGGCTCCACTGAATGTATTGCAATGCTGATGGCATTGCAATACATCCCTTCCCAGCTATGCTAGCCCCGGGAAAAATGATAGAGTGACCCGGAAATGATGTCATACACATCGCTTTGTGAGTTACAGCAAGAAGGGAAGGAGAGCAAACATGTGTCTGCTCTTCTCCCTCCACTCCAACCACCGGCACCCGCCATGTCAGTCCCGGGCCTGCAGATGTGCAAGTGGAGCCCGGAATACATGGCGGGGGGGGGGGGGGGGC
>BLSH010316550.1:64387-74871 GCA_018402905.1 Glandirana rugosa
ATATGAAATTCGAAACTTTTTTTTTGTTTGTCACCTTCGCCTAAACAAAGATACGTCTCGACGTGGTCTAAGACGTGAGGAGTCAAAATCATTTGGGGATTCACAATAAAGAGAGACGACAGATCAAGGACAATAGCTGTACTCAATGAAGACTGTTCAAAAAGACTGTGGTTTTCTATTTTTCCACTGTCCCCTCCCTCGAGGTCGTGTGTCGGACACTAATTGTCGGTGTCACGACAAGGACACTTGACATACTTCCACTCACATAGGGAAAGGAGGTTAGACGAGAGTCTCGAGAGGAGTGACTCGAGACTCCCCACATTGAAACCACGAGGAGGGTACTTAAAGTAGTTGTAAACCCTTACATATACCCAGTAAAAGGACTTTCCTCAGGTGATGCACAGAGATAAATCAAATCCTCCTGCATAAGTTGTACCTGTTTATCTGCTGCCTTCTCTTCTCTACATCCGCTCAGTGCAAAATATGTACAGTTTGTCTGAGCTGTCAGAAAAAAGGGGGAGGAGCACCAAAGTTACACCCCTCAGAGCTCAGTGAGGAGAGCTCTGAGAGCAGATTGGAGGAAAGGGATACACTCACCTTCATACAGTTCACAGGAACAGCACTGTGGCTGTTAATCACAGGCTGTGTGCTGGAGCTCCCTCCCCTGTCACCTTTTTATCTTTTGGTGTCAGAAAAACTTGTCAGAAGTAACTCATGTCGATAACAGGAACTAGACAGCAGAGAGAAATAACACTTAGGGGTTTACTAAAACTGAGGAGTGCAGAATCTGGTGCAGCTCTGCATAGAAACAAATCCGCTTCCACTGTTTGTTTTTTTTTCAAAGCTTAAAGTATAACTAAAGGCAAAACTTTTCTTTTAGTATTGGATAGAGTGGAGATGGATTAGAACACCTCTCCGTTTTTATTGCTGTCTGTGCCCCCATTAAGGAGAGTCACCCTCTCTATTTGTCCTGTTTACCATTTATCATTGAAAGTGAACGGAGCGATCCCCCCTGAGCTGGTGGCAGAGTCCACTGAGCGGATCCGCCCCTTGCATTAGACCCCACACACACTATCCAACTTTTGTTGTCAGACTTCCTTTAGATATACCAAAACCATGTAGTGTAAGGGTCTGCCTGATTGCATACAAATTGAAACTCCTAAGGTTTGACCTCATATTATATGGTTTTGGTAAATCTGAAGGAAAAAAAAAATCTACAGAAAATTGTATAGTGTGTATCCAGCTTTACTCTATCCAATATGAAAAAAAAAGTTCTGCCTCTAAGGCCGGGTCCTCTGCGTGACTTTGAAGTTGGACCCCAGCGTGACTTCAGCACGTCTTGCATTCGACTTCTTTAACAGAAGTCAATGTAAGTCGGACCAAAAGTAGTGCAGGAACCTTTTACTAAGTCGGAGCGATTCAAGTTGTGCGGGCGACGGACCTGTCAGATCACCGCTTTCCTCTATGGGAAATCGGATGACAACAGACCGTCTGTCCGTTGTCATCCGATCCCCAGACGGACAAACAATAGGGTTTCCATCCATCGGACTTTACAGACATCGGATCGGAGAGCAGCAGATGTCAGTGGACATGTCACCGCTGACATCTGTTGCTCCATAAAGGAGAATGGGGCGTCCGTTCAGGTCCGTCTGAAAAACGGACAGGTGGACCAGAACGGAACGCCCATGTGAAAGGGGCCTAAGGCCTCATTCACGCCTATGCATTTTTATTGCTTTTTGCATTTTGCAGATTTGCACTACAGAACGTGTTCCATAGGAAACCATGTTACATGGACTGCAGTGCAAATCGGCAAAATGCAAAAAGCACTAAAAATGCATAGGCATGAACCAGGCCTTAGTGCTTTGGATATAAACAAGTAAACACTATAGAAAGAATTGCTTTGTTTAGATTTCAAGTCTGAGGTTTAAGGCAGCAGAGAATTGTATCACCGGAGGAGACATGGTCGTGACCTTTTTTTTTTTTTTTTTTTTTAACAGCCCCTATTCATTAGTATTCTGTAATGCTGGCTCTGTCCGCTTAGGGCTCTCAAAGCCAGCAAAGCGCATTCCACATTGGTAAAGCACATCACTGCACTCTATAAATGTACTGAGCATTTTCTTTTAAAGCAAAAGTATGGTCGTAGCATGGTTTGCTTTTAAATGGCCTGCTTAGATCGTTCCAAACCCACAGGATCAGTATGCCAGGTAAAGCACATTTTTTAGAAGGTCAGCAATGTAAACTTGCATATTTGTGTCGTGACAGGTTCCCTTAAAGACCTGATGTGGGAGAGGGAGAGAGACTTGCCCCAAAAGTTGCTCTTTAAAACCTACATGCTGTATATTAAGTAATATTTACTGACACCAGCAGTTCTGTTTTTGTTTACTTGAGTGTGAACATGCCAAAGGCACTACCAGCTTGGCACTTTCCTCTTCCTATGCCAGCGCAAAGTCTAACCACTAACTAGAGAACAAAGAAAAAAGTAATCACTACAGTTATTGTCTGTAGTGCAAAGAGGCAAAGGCGTAACTAGAACCTTCAGGCCCCTGGTGCAAGAAACCATGAAGGGCCCCCCTGACTCTCAGCTGGGGCCCTTCCCACTGATCAGGCTCAGGGACACGGCACAGGGTTACAATTAACATACCAGTCTGGCTCATGCGTGCTCCTGCCATGCTATCACTGTCCAGGGGCACACAAGGCTACTGTCTGCTCTTTTTCCTGCACTACCGCACCGTAATATCTCATTCTTCGCCTTCCGCACCACCCCCTCCGATGCTCCCTTGCACCACGCAGGGTACTATGTATTTCGGCACAGGGGAGACGCATGGGCCCCCTGGTGCATGGGGCTCAGTCACATTTGAGACCCCTATCGGTACGCCCCTGCAAAGAAGGGTGCAGTGTACTGCATCAGCCAATCAAAATTCAGCTTCCATCATTTTAGGGCAGTTAGAAGAATGAGAATGAAATGCTTACCGCTCCACTAGTCGCCATGCAGATCCAAAGCTTTTAAGGCCCAATTAGACTTTCTTTTTGAGGCTCCGTTCACACCAGGAGAGTGTGTGACCCAGTGCACATGGTATTTTGCATGTTTCCGTGTGTTTAAGGTGGCCTATTAATTTTAACGGGCTGCCCTTTCTCCAAGAAGCACGCAATAAAAGGTGCCTGCGCAATTTTCAAAATCACGCAGCAACAAACCGCATACAATCCATTTTGATGAATGCATGCACATTTGCAAAATGCATGAGGTGCCATTAAGAATTAATGAGAGCGCCATACATCTGCAAAGGGGCAGCGTGTTTTTGCATGTTGCGGGAAAGTGCATGATTTTTTTTGCGTTCCCGCAGCGCACTGGTGTGAATGATCCCTAAATCAGCTTAATGATGGCCATACATGGCGTGGGAAAATAAGATGATCAATGTCCGATTCGACTGAACGATCAAGTCGGACATCGATCAAGTGCGACAAAAATGCCATGGCCTCACACACGTGGTTGCGGCTCGTTTATCGGCAAAATTAAGGTTAAAAAGGCGGCGAGGAGTCGCATCACTTCCTCACCGCCTGTCAGTAGCCTCTGAAGCGCAGTCCAATCTGCGGATTTGAAAAAAGGAGATTTAGACGCATGTCTAAATCTACCCTTAAACAGCCAACTTAGCCCAGGTTCACACTTGTGAGGTTCACATCTCATGTGATTCAGATAGGAATCGCACTGCATTCCTATTCAAATCACATGCAATTCTTCGCAGTACAATGTGAACCCATTTATTTTGTATGGGCTCAATTCTCACCGCACCCGCACAAAAGAGGTGCAGGCATCCTTTTTTTGCCGCATCGGAATCTGATCGCATGAGTGTTCGCACCCATGCGATCTTATTATTGCAGTCGCACTGCGTTTGATGACCTGTTTTGGGGTGTCATTAATTTAATATTGACGCTGGTGGCTGATCACATGAACGGAGTGAGATTTCAATGCAGTGCAGGGAATTCTCAGGATTTGCTGCGTTTCCCGTACCACATATATGTGAACCGGGGCTAAAACTCATATTTCATTATTCTGAGCCCCCCCCCCCATCTACAATGTACCATTGTGCCTCTCTACACTACTAGTTTATTACATAAATTGCATTTGAAGGGTTAGTTCACCTTTACTGACTTTGCCAATAACATGAAGAATTATCATGTCCTCAATACATTAAAGCGGAGTTCCAGACTTCTTCAGAAAAATTAAAAGTCAGCAGCTACAAATACTGTAGCTGCTGACTTTTAATATTAGGACACTTCCTTGTCCAGGGATCCAGCAGTGTCCTCGCCCGAGCCAATTTTTCATTCGGCTCTGGGGTGCTGCTGCTGCCATCTTGGCTGGGGGAAACCGGCAGTGAAGCCTTCACAGCCCGTTCCCTACTGAGCATGCGCAAAGCACGCTCCGCTTTGTGAATGGCCCGGCGGCTGGGGAAGGAGGAGGGGTACTGAGTTGGCTGTGGCAAACTCACCCGGAAGTGGGAGTGGGTACCTGTCAAAACCAGGTACCCGCTCCCACCCGAAAGGTGCAAAATGTGGCAGTGGAGGGGGGGTGGAGACAAACAAGCAGAGCTTCCCCTTTTGGGTGGAGCTCCACTTTAACATGCAATGCTGCATTTTGTAAAAGAATGCTTCCCTTTTCAGCTGCTCATATCAATGCCCATTCTCTTCTTGCAGATGGCAGGATATATCGAATATTAGATGTGCGGCCCCGGAACTCACAAATGAGCACTCAACTTTGTTTCCTACCCACACATGCACAGTCCACCCTCTTTTTTACTATTGCAGAACGCTGGGCTAAGAGAGAGCGGACTGCACATGCATGGGTAGGAAACAAAGTTACATGCTTGTTTGTGTTTTTTAAGAGCCCTTATCCAAAGCAGCTGAAAAGGACAACATTCTCACAGCACTGCATGTTAATGGACTGAGGACACTGTAATGTCTGGGGAGGTTTTTGGCAGTAAAGATGAACTAACCCTTTACGTTATTACATGTATCTTACATTAGTATATGGAAATATAGAAAGTCATTTAAAAGACATATTCTGAAATAATTATATATTCGTTTCAGGATTCTACATATATGGCCTCATTTAGTAAGGCAATGTACAGCAGCCCATACCAGCCAATCAGAATTCATTAAGCATAATCTGATTGGTTCTTATGTGTTAACTGTTAACCAGCAGGTTATGAGTGTGTGGGGTGAACGTTAATCCACTGCAATATTGTGCTCAACTGTTAAATATATTTAAATAATTCTGCGTAAGTTAAACAGAGCATATGTTTTGCAATAAATTGCATTTAACAGTGTCATTCTGAAAGTATGTTTGTTGTCTTTATATCTCTGATATGTGTAATGAACCTCCGAACAAAAAGAAATTACTATCTTTATTTAAAATAATTGGTCTTTGCAAAGAGTGATTATGGTGTGCAAAGTACAGTGATCAATGGAAGCCAATAGGATGTCAGCTTTGAAGCAGTCAAAAACGAAGGTGGTAGCTGATTGGTTGCAGTTACAGTATTTTGGGTGTTACTTGGGAAAAATCCAGATTAAAGCTGACCATAAATCAGGGGTTCAAACTGTCGGCTCTCCAGATGTTGAAAAACTTTGAGTCCCATCATACTTTTAACGGTCAGCCTTGCAATGCTTCATGGGAATTATAGTTTTGTAACAGCTGGAGGGCCGCAAGTTTGAGACCCCTGCCATAAAGGGATGAAAATGTAGCCAGTTCAGCAGGGTGTGGCCAAATTTCGATCCATATATGGGCACTGTGGTTGTGCAGAAGTTGTCCCTCATTTGGGTCTGATCTATACAGTTTTATATAAAATGCACTTTTTATCTTTCAAAAAGTGTTTCCTGGTGCTAACCCTTTCTAATGTGCTGCATTTGTAAATTCCAAAAGCCAGTATAAAGGAATAGTAGTGGCAAAAAAACACTTCTTTTTTTTTTTTTTTTGCAATTCTCCTTTAAGGGGGGCGTGACAGGGGGTGTGTCCTACGACTACATACTTTTGCTGATAGGTGTCCCTCATTCCCATCTCAGAAAGTTAGGGGGTATGCAACCGCACTGCTGGAAAATGTCCTCTCGATCTTTATAGTCTGATGGTAGGGAAGCCTCCCCACTGTCAGAATACAATGAAACAATGGGAGGATTCCCCCTTCCTTTGTGTGAAATCCCTGGTGTTCCTGCCAGTCCCTGTACTTTCCTATGAAAAACTGACCAGTTCTCTAGCTGTGCTGGGAACTTAGCCTGCCCTCCTCCAATGATTTGTCCTGACTCCTTTCCTGCACAGCCAATTCGCTAAAAAGATCAATGTAATGCTGCTTCTCCTCCCCCAGCTCTTGTGCAGCTGAGAACAGAGGGAATGTGATCACTTATTAAAAAGTGAAAAAAAGGGATTTATGATGTATTTTTATATCTATACACAAATGTTTTGCCTCTGATTTCTATTTTAAACTGAGTGGGTTATCTTACAACGTGAAGGTTTCCATATACTTCAAGGGTGCCATCATACACTGCTTGATTTTTCTCTCCTTTAGGCTGGGTTCACACTACTGCGAATTGGATGCGGATTTCACTGCATCCAATACGCATGTCAGGAGATGGTGACCGACTCTCTATGGAGCCGTTTAACACATCTCCGGAGCTGCTTTGGTGGGAATTGCACAGGGGTCCTCTGCTTCTTCTGGTCCATTTCATGTCTGAATTCAGCCAAAAATTGGGGCTGAAATCTGGCCTGAAACGGTGAACAGAGACGCACCGGACCCCTGCTGTGAACCGCTCTGTGCTGTGGTGTGAACCCAGCCTCAGCCAGTTATAAAATCAGTCAATACCCCCATCCACATTTAAACAGCATTCATGGGGAATCTCTCCTTTCTACTGTATTTGGGCAGCCAGAAGCGGCTGAGATGGAGGTACAAAAATTGTATACTACACCATATTTGCCCTTTTTGTCTTGATAGCATATTTTTACTTATTTGGGTCAAGCATGATATCTTCTTGAACTTTCTTCCAAGAAGATATATGAAGTGTATTTCTAAAGGTGCTATTGACATGAGATTTTCGCCACATGTTGGTAACAACCCATGCAATCCATACGTAGAAAGACCCCAAAACACGTTCAGAAACAAAGTTATTTGTAATAAAAATGGAATGACAGGGAAAAAGTATTGAACACATGAAGAAAGGCATGGAAAGTCAAGGCACCAGCTGAAATCGATCAGTAATTATAAAGCAATCATCTCATGAAAGGTAAAAACAAAGAGCTCTCTCAAGACTTTTGCAACCTTATTGTTGCAAAACATACAGACGGAATTAATTACAGAAGGATTTCTAAACTTCTGAATGTTCCAGTGAGCACTGTTGGGGCCATAATCTGTAGGTGGAAAGAACATCATTTCACCATAAACTGGCCATGACCAGGTGCTCCTCGCAAGATTTCTGACAGAGGAGTGAAAAGAATTCTCAGAAGAGTTGTCCAAGAGCCAAGGACCTCTTGTGGAGAGCTTCAGAAAGACCTTGAATTAGCAGGTACAATTGTTTCAAAGAGAACAATAAGTAATGTGTTGAACCGCCATGGCCTGTATGCACACTCACCATGAAAGACTCCATTGCTGAAGAAAAAGCATGTTGAAGCTCGTTTAAATTTTGCTGCACAACATTTAGACAGGCCTGTGAAATACCGGGAGAATATAGTCTGGTCAGATGAGACCAAAATTGAACTCGCTGGATGCCATAATACACATCATGTTTGGAGGTCAAATGGCACTGCACATCACCCCAAAAACACCCCCCATACCAACAGTGAGGTTTGGAGGTGGAAACATCATGGTGTGGGGCTGTTTTTCGGCATACGGTACTGGCAAACTGCATTTCATTAAAGGAAAGATGAATGGAAAAATGTACCAAGACATTCTTGATAAAAATCTGCCATTTACCAGGATGATGAAGATGAAACAAGGGGGGATATTTCAGCAAGACAATCATCCCAAACAGAAAGCCAAGGAAACTCTCAATTGTGTTCAAAGAAAATAAAGCTGCTAGAATGGCTCAGCCAATCACCTGACTTGAATCAAATAGAACATCTATGGAAAGAACTAAAGATCAGAGAGTTTATAGAAGAGGCCCACAGAACCTTCAAGATTTGTGTGGAAGAATGGGCCAAAATCACACCTGAGCAATGCATGCGACTCGTTTCTCCATACAGGAGACGTCTTAAAGTTGTCATTACCAACAAAGGAATTTGAACAAGGATTAAAAAAAATTTCAGTTAGCGTATTCAATACTTTTTTCCTGTGTCATTCCATTTTATTGAACAAATGAGGTGAAACACCACGCTCAATATAATTGTGCTCATAAAGGTATATAGCAATCACTAAGAGCATCTAGTGATTAAACATCTAAAAGTGCTGCTGCTTAAAAGTGAGTAAATGCATAAAATGGAAAACCTGTGAAACAATGTCTTCAGCAGCGCACCCACATCTAAAGTGCATAAATATTGACAAAGTCCCATATAAAACAAATACTGTATAAAGTGCGTGTGCTAAACAAGTCCAAAAAAAAACATTTTTTTTTTTAAATTATCTCTAAAGCAGTTCAACAAAGTGCTCCAGGACTGGCCTCATATCAAGCCTGGAAGAAATCCTCCACCAGTGTCACCATGTGTAGATTGTGCACACGCTGAGGCTCACCAGAGATTCTGAGGTCAATCAGCATAACTCATAAGCCATCCAACCACCTATCCATCAGGATGCTTGTCAGAATCAGCAACTTCCTCCGTCTAAAGTCTCCGATACAGTTGTTCGTATGGGGGAAAACAGAAATGACCTCTCATATTGCATCACTTAGTAATAAAAACCGCTTTAATAGTAAAAATGTGCTTACATGATAGTTGCTTCAAACGGTCATTTGTATAACATATGAGCGAGCGGTCTTGTTCCCCTTCGTGCGCGCTTGTCCGCTGCGTCACCACGGGTCCAATCCGCTTGGCCTGGGTCGTCGTGTGGCACGCCCCTGACATGTTTCGTCACTTCCGACTTAGTCACAAGGGCTGGCCACACGACGAGACAACCCGACCTAAGTACCGGCTCAGTTACACCACTAGATGGCGTGGGTCAACACTAAAACCCCTCTCCACTGGCTCAGCAATATGTGCGGACACAACGTCCATCTGTAACATTAACCCTTCTTGTGCTAAATGAATACCCAGGGATCAGTCAAAACTACATAGAGTGATGTGAAAGACATAAAATTGCCTAATGAGGGACCTATTTACTTAGTAACGGCAGATGTCGCATCACTGTATACCAATATCTCCCATGATGATGCTAGCTTGGCACTGAATTGGGTAAAAGGCAGAAAGTACCGATGGAACAGAAGATATTTATGGGTAGAGCCTTAGATTTTTGTCTATGACGTAATTACTTCTGGTTCCAGAATACCTATTACGCCCAATGCAGTGGAGTTGCTATGGGGGCTAAATTTGCTCCCAGTCTAGCAAATATATTTATGGTTGAATGGGAAGATAGGTTTGTGTTCTGTAATCGTTGAAAGGAATTGTTGTTCTACCGCAGGTTCATTAATGACCTGTTCTTTATATGGGAAGGGTCTTCTGAATCTTTAGAACGGTACATCCAGGCCGAGCGGATTGGACCCGTGGTGACGCAGCGGACGAGGAGGAAGTGGCAGTGCGCACGAAGGGGAACAAGACCGCTCGCACATATGTTATACAAATGACCGTTTGAAGCTACTATCATGTAAGCACATTTTTACTATTAAAGCTGTTTTTATTACTAAGTGATGCACTATGAGAGGTCATTTCTGTTTTCCCCCATACGAACAACTGTATTGGAGGCTTTAGACGGAGGAAGTTGCTGATTCTGACAAGCATCCTGATGGATAGGTGGTTGGATGGCTTATGAGTTATGCTGATTGACCTCAGAATCTCTGGTGAGCCTCAGCGTGTGCACAATCTACACATGGTGACACTGGTGGAGGATTTCTTCCAGGCTTGATATGAGGCCAGTCCTGGAGCACTTTGTTGAACTGCTTTAGAGAAATTATTTTTTTGGACTTGTTTAGCACACGCACTTTATACAGTGTTTGTTTCATATGGGACTTTGTCAATATTTATGCACTTTAGATGTGGGTGCGCTGCTGAAAACATTGTTTCACAGGTTTTCCATTTTATGCATTCCATTTTATTACACATAACTTCATTTCTGAACCTATTTGTATTGGTTTCTTTGTATGTATGGATTGCATGAGTTTTTACCAACATGTGGGGAAAATTTAATGTCAATAGCACCTTTTAGACATCCCTAGAAAAATGGTGACATGTTCAATACTTATTTTACCCGCTGTGTGTATATGTATTAATGCCATCATAGAGATGGGGTCCCTCTCCCCTGCATGGTCCTGCACAGACTTCTCCCTGTTGGTGCAAATACAGACATGCCAGTTAAATGGAATGT
>BLSH010316550.1:74881-87369 GCA_018402905.1 Glandirana rugosa
CCGTTCTGTCTGAACAGAAACATGAGGAGTGGACCAACGGCGGTGTGTGCGAACTGTGGTAGACTTGGTTTATTCAAATAGAACCAGAGTAGTCTGGTGTCCTGTACCAAGGTCATTAGGTACAGGAATCAGACGAACAGAAGTCGTTTGACTGACGTCAGAAAGAACACGTAGTAGAAATCTTCTCCGAAAGAAGACCCTGTTGTCGTTACGTCTGGTTAAACTACGTCACACGTCATGTACCAGACTCGTGACTGTCCGACTGGGGGGTGGGGAAGTTTGAGACGTCGTTACGACCGTCGTGAGTATGTAGATAAAGGGTTTCTGTTGGAGACCTATACTGCGACTCGAACACGTGAGTTGATGAAACCAGCTGGTACCGCTTCGGACAAGACTCACCTTGGACAGGATAATTTTTTGGTGTTATCACTCTCACTCTCTCATACTGGTCACTGGATGTTCAACATGGCACTTCATGGCAAAGAACTCTCTGAGGATCTGTAAAAAATAATTGTTGCTCTACATAAAGATGGCCTAGGCTATAAGAAGATTGCCAAGACCCTGAAACTGAGCTGCAGCACGGTGCCCAAGACCATACAGTAGTTTAATAGGACAGGTTCCACTCAGAACAGGCTTCGCCATGGTCGACCAAAGTAGTTGAGTGCACAAGCTCAGCGTCATATCCAGAGGTTGTCTTTGGGAAATAGATGTATGAGTGCTGCCAGCATTGCTGCAGAGTTTGAAGGGGTGGGGGGTCAGCCTGTCAGTGCTCAGACCATGTACTGCACACTGCATCAAATTGGTCTGCATTGCTGTTGTCCCAGAAGAAAGCCTCTTCTAAAGATGATGCACAAGAAAGACTGCAGTCAGTTTGCTGAAGACAAGCAGACTAAGGACATGGATTACTGGAACCATGTCCTGTGGTCTGATGAGACCAAGATAAACTTATTTGGTTCAGATGGTGTCAAGCGTGTGTGGCGGCAACCAGGTGAGGAGTACAAAGACAAGTCTGTCTTGCCTACAGTCAACCATGGTGGTGGGAGTGTCATGTTCTGGGGCTGCATGAGTGCTGCTGGCACTGGGGAGCTACAGTTCATTGAGGGAATCATGAATGCCAACATGTGCTGTGACATACTGAAGTAGAGCATGATCCCCTCCCTTCAGAGACTGGGCTGGAGGGCAGTATTCCAACATAACAACCCTAGACACACCTCCAAGACGACTACTGCCTTGCTAAAGAAGCTGAGGGTAACAGTGATGGACTGGCCAAGCATGTCCACAAACCTAAACCCTATTGAGCATCTGTGGGGCATCCTCAAACGGAAGGTGGAGGAGCGCAAGGTCTCTAACATCCACCAGCTCTGTGATGTCATCATAGAGGAGTGGAAGAGGACTCCAGGGGCAACCTGTGAAGCTCTGGTGAACTCCATGCCCAAGAGGGTTAAGGCAGTGCTGGAAAATAATGGTGGCCACACAAAATATTGACACTTTGAGCCCAATTTGGACATTTTCACTTAGGGGTGTACTCGCTTTTCTTTCCAGACATTTAGGCCTCATGTACAATGCTGCCTCTAAACGGACGTTTGGGCGTTTTTTTCAGCTGCCCCTGAATTCATCTAATGTTATCTTATCAGTCCATGTACACAGGGTCGTTTAAGGTCATTTGCAGGCATTTGGGTTTAGAGGCATCTCTTGGAAAGCAAAAAAAATGCATTCAGACGGAAGTTCAGAAATTTGAAATGCCAAATGCCTATAACTGCTTGTAAATGTGCCTAAACGTGGTAACTCGTATCTAGGAGTGTTTCATTTACTGGCTTTTCCATTTAAAAAAAAATATATATATATATATATATATTTTTTAAACTCTCCTAGGACGTGACCGCAGCAAAATGCTGCTAAGCGCAGCATGCAAAACGTGGCAAAGTGGGCGTTTTAGACACCGGTTTCTAGCTGTCAAGATAAAACATTCAGGGGAGGTTGAAAAGAGTCCCATGTGCATGGAGCCTAAAGCCTTGTACACACGGTGCGAGGGTCGTACGTTGGCTGTTGTATCTCGCGTATGGACGTGCACTAAGCGATCGTATGACCAAGCCGAACGTAGTGATGTGTTTCAAGCGTATAAAGAGGAATTTCAGGTGAATGTGATTTGTGAATTAGGAATGTAGGTTTACACGAACAGACACTTCCAAGCGTTCCTGACTTCTGAGAATGCGTGTTTTGCACATGCAGCTTGTTGGACCAACTTCTCTGTACACACGATACAACGGTCGTACCACCGCTTGTTGTACAACCAAAGTTTTCTAGTCTGCTCATCCAACGTCTGTTGTTCGGTCGGATGATCGTACAAGTGGTCGAACTAACATTTTTATACGACCGTCGCACTGTGTGTACGGGGCTTTAGATATTAATGGCTGTGTGTTGAGTTATTTTGAGGGGACTGTAAATTTACACTGTTATACAAGCTGTACACTCACTACTTTACATTGTAGCAAAGTGTCATTTCTTCAGTGTTGTCACATGAAAAGATAGAATAAAATATTTACAAAAATGTGAGGGGTGTACTCACTTTTGTGAGATACAGGGGTTGATTTACTAAAACTGGAGAGTACAAAATCTGCTTCTAGCTTGTTCAATTAAGCTTTGCCAATAAAGCCTGGAAGCTGATTGGTTTCTATGCACAGCTGCACCAGATTTTGCACTCTTCAATTTTGGTAAATCAATCCCACTGTATACATATTACAGCCATTGTGGTGCCAATTTACAAACCATTTTCCAAATGCTTTTCTTTGTTCTCAGCTTATAACACATTACCACATTTTTCAGACATCCACACCGCGGCTGTAGCCAGAAGACCCAAAGGAGCTTTCAGACTCCACCGTTTACCACAGTCCTGAAGATGCGTCTGCTCAGCACAGCTGGAGTAATAAGAGATGATGGCAAAATAATGAACCAGAAAAAGAAACCTTTAATTTAAAAATTCTTAATGTATAATTAGTACACAAGCTGTTGCAATTATTATTAAACTTTACGTTTATATCAGCTTTAGTCCCATAATGATTATCCATTTTCTTATCTCCCTTTATTATACAGAACTGCACAACATGTCCCTCCTTTTTGTTATAGAGAACTACACAACTCCCCCTTTGTTATAGAGATAAGGAGAGGGGTAGGTGTTTTCGTAGGAAAAAAAGGAAATCATTTCCCTCTATTCGATGTATGGATATGCCAATATGGCAGCTCTAGCCTAAAAAAGCAGCTCACACATTGAATACAAGGATTGTATGGGTCGTAAAGAGGTTCTAGGAAGTCTACTATGTAAATGTGTAAAGACAGTGGCGGCTGGTGAAATTTTAGGATGGGGGGGTGCCAGACCCTGCCCTACCGTTTGGCCCCTCCCACTTCTTATAAGCCCCACCCCTTATAGATTCCACCCATTGTGTCAGGAGTATACAGCCCAGCATCACCAGATAGGAGTATACAGCATCACCAGATAGGGTATATACAGTATTACCAGATAGGGTGCATACAGCATCGCCAGACAGGGTATATACAGTATTATCAGGTTATATACAGCCTCACCAGATAGGGTATATACAGCATTACCAGATAGGGTATATACAGTATTATCAGATAGGTTATATACAGCATCACCAGATAGGAGTATACAGCATCACCAGGTAGGGGTATACAGCATCACCAGATAGGGGTATACAGCATCACCAGACAGGAGCATACAGCATCACTAGATAGGAGTATACAGCATCACCAGACAGGAGTATACAGCATCAGCAGATAGGGTATATACAGCATCACCAGGTAGGGGTATACAGCATCAGCACATAGAGAATACAGCCCCCCCCCCACCCTTACCGCGGGGCTCGTGGCACTGAAAGAAGATCCCCGCAGAGTAGTCGTGACATCAAAATCCCACACTTAGCCCATCTAGAAAGCGGGGCAGGCAGGCAGCGAGTGGTGTCTGGCGAGCGGGAGGTAAACCCCCTCCTCCTCTGAGAAAGGTGTCCAAAAGGGTCGCCTAACCATTCAGCCAATCGGGAAACCGGTAACATACCGGCGCTTCCCGATTGGCTGAGCGGCGATTCAGTGTTAGAAAAGCAAATATGCATTTGGTTTTGTAACACCCATCAGTGGGCTCGCGGCGACCATGCTCTGCGACACGAGCCACTCTATTTTGAAGCCTGTTAGAGCCTATGGCTCTAATTGGGTGCTTAAAAAAACACTGACATTGCTGTTATTCATGCGGCCGGTGTCCTGAAGGGGTCGGCCGCTATGCATGAATCTTTCCATTAACATAAGGGGGTGGCGGGGATAGAGGGGGCGGCGCCCGTGTGCCTTTAATGGATGGGCCGTCCCTGGTTAAAGATTAACCTAAATTTTTACTTTTTTTATCTTAGATCCTTTGCTTTACAACAAATGCTTCCAGAAGAATCAAAGTGTCTTGAGCCACCAGGGGGCAGAATTTCAGTCATTCTATGTCATTGGCAGGAGGCAGCACATTCTAGTCTGAGCAATGTAAAGTAACCTGCATTACACCAACTGGAGGCAAAATAACCAATTTTCTATATAGCAGGCATGGTGGTTACTTACCATATACTTCCCTGCAATCGGGGGGATTCATCCCGTAACACCCGGATATTTCTGGGTAAGTTTTGATTTTCTGAGAATGTGAAACTTACGCAGGAAATTGCAAGTCCACAGATACGTGATAGAAACCGAGCCTTGCAATTGGTCGCTGTATTGTGACACGGTGGAGGATCTTGTGTTACCCCATACCAGGTATTTTCCAAGATAGTAGACCACTGATACAGAGGAATGCGGGGAAGTACAGGATGCATATTGTGTTTGTTATAAATGGGACCTCAGAGTTCGCTTGTGTGTTTAGTAAATCGTTACTTAAAATGCAGACATCCACTCCATAATCATTAATGATCACGAGGGGCGTTTTCATAAATGCAAGAGGTGCAAGGTCCTGAATTTTTTCCGGTATTAACCTTCCGCAATCCCTGTACAGCAGAGCTCAGAGGGAAGGAGCAAAAAGCAGCACAAGGAGCCAATCAGGTAATTTACTGACAGGAGGAGAGAGCAGAGTGCCAGAGAGATGAGCTCTTCAATGTCCATTCAGAGGCTGGGGCTGATCCAGGACAACCTGGGCTTAGAGGATGTGGGTTGAATGATGCTGCCTGGCTTTCAATCTGGAGGAAACCTTGGGGCAAAAAGAAGTATTACAGTAGAGCGTAGCTCCAGATTGAAGCTGAGCACAGCAGCAGAAGCTGTTTTTGTATCTTTAATTAGGTTGTGGTTATATTTTTGCTCTTCTTTTTTTTATTTACTAGCAGTGGCGTCCCGTCAATAGGGGGCGCATGGGCACTACCCCTCCAAAGCTAATTATGAAAAAAAAAGGCTGCGTTGGATGTGGGTTTCCCCAAATTCAATTCGCATAGCAGGAGATTGTGACTGGCTCTCTATGGAGCCGGTTCACACATCTTTGCAACGCCTGCGGTGTGAATTGCACAGGAGTCCTGTGCGTCTTCTGGTCCGTTTCAGATCTGAATTCAGCCCAAAATTTGGGCTGAAATCGGACCTGAAATGGTGAATGGGGACGCATCGGACCCCTACTGTGAGCCGCTGCGTTCTCCAGTGTGAACCCAGCCTTAAATGTTTATGGACGCTGGACACACAGCTGTCTATGGGAAGCTTGATGTGGTTGCAATCAGGTGATTGCGGCTGAGAAGCTCCATTGGGCTGTCCTTAGAGTGTCCTCGGGGGTTGCAAGCCCACACTACAAGGATTCCTCCTGTTGCTGTTTTGTAATTGGCGAGTCTGGAGGACGGTAGGCGGTGCTTTGTGCGGAACCGCGGTGCCACTTCCGATTTCCCACCACTCACTGTGTGGATGTAATGGAAGGAAGCAGCAGGGCAAGGCCTGAGCGGCACCTCTCTAATACTTGGCCCAGACCGGACCGGTATATAGAGACCTTTCTCCATCATCGCTGACTGCAGATATACATCATCTGTCCTGTTACTGTATATATACAGTAGCTGTATACAAGACAGATGATGTATATCTGCAGTCAGTGATGATGGAGGAAGTTCTCTATATACAGGAAGGAAGCTGGGTGTATATATTGCTGTATACAGTACAGATGATGTATATCTGCAGTCAGTGATGATGGAGGAAGTTCTCTATATACAGGAAGGAAGGTGGGTGTATATATAGCTGTATACATGACAGATGATGTACAGGGTGGGCCATTTATATGGATACTTGGTTTTAACGTAACGTTATTCTTTCATGAGTTATTTACAAGTTTCTGACCACTTATAAAATGTGTTCAATGTGCTGCCCATTGTGTTGGATTGTCAATGCAACCCTCTTCTCCCACTCTTCACACACTGATAGCAACACAGCAGGAGAAATGCTAGCACAGGCTTCCAGTATCCGTAGTTTCAGGTGCTGCACATCTCGTATCTTCACAGAATAGACAATTGCCTTCAGATGACCCCAAAGATAAAAGTGTTTTTCTTGTGAAATTCCCAATAAGTTTGATGTATCACATGACCCTCTTCCTATTGAAAAAACAAAAGTTGGATTCAAAATGGCCGACTTCAAAATGGCCGCCATGGTCACCACCCATCTTGAAAAGTTTCCCCCCTCACATATACTAATGTGCCACAAACAGGAAGTTAATATCACCAACCATTCCCATTTTATTAAGGTGTATCCATATAAATGGCCCACCCTGTATATCTGCAGTCAGTGATGATGGAGGAAGGTCTCTATATACAGGAAGGAAGGTGGATATATACAGTATCTCACAAAAGTGAGTACACCCCTCACATTTTTGTAAATATTTTATTATATCTTTTCATGTGACAACACGGAAGAAATCAGAGCAAGTTGTGTCACCAGCACAGCAGAATCTCCAAACGAGTCCAAACTTTATTCAATGATCACATTGTTACAGCAAAGAGCAACGTTTTGGAGCCGCACATGACCCCTTCACTGTGACGCACATGCCTGATGAAGGGATTCTGCGCGGCTCTGAAACGTCGCTCTTTGGAGATCTTGGTGTGCTGGTGAAACTACTTGCTCTGATGTTATGAGGTTCCAGCCGTTGGTCGCTTCAGCACCCGTACTATAATCAATCTATCTGCGCAGGAACGTGTGCATTGGGAATATCACAATTGAACACTGAAGAAATGACACTTTGCTACAATGTAAAGTAGTGAGTGTACAGCTTGTATAACAGTGTAAATTTACTGTCCCCTCAAAATAACTCAACACACAGCCATTAATGTCTAAACCGCTGGCAACAAAAGTGAGTACACCCCTAAGCGAAAATGTCCAAATTGGGCCATTTTCCCTCCCCGGTGTCATGTGACTCATTAGTGTTACAAAGTCTCGTGTGAATGGGGAGCAGGTGTGTTAAATTTGGTGTTATCACTCTCATTCTCTCATACTGGTCACTGGAAGTTCAACATGGCACCTCATGGCAAAGAACTCTCTGAGGATCTGTAAAAAAGAATTGTTGCTCTACATAAAGATGGCCTAGGCTATAAGAAGATTGCCATGACCCTGAAACTGAGCTGCAGCATGGTGGCCAAGACCATACAGTGGTTTAACAGGACAGATTCCACTCAGAACAGGCCTCGCCATGGTTGACCAAAGTAGTTGAGTGCATGTGCTCAGCGTCATATCCAGAGGATGTCTTTGGGAAATAGCTGTATGAGTGCTGCCAGCATTGCTGCATAGGTTGAAGGGGTGGGGGGTCAGCCTGTCAGTGCTCAGACCATACGCTGCACACTGCATCAAATTGGTCCATGGCTGTTGTCTCAGAAGGAAGCCTCTTCTAAAGCTGATGCACAAGAAAACATGCAAACAGTTTGCTGAAGTCAAGCAGACTAAGGACATGGATTACTGGAACCATGTCCTGTGGTCTGATGAGACCAAGATAAACGTATTTGGTTTAAATGGTGTCAAACGTGTGTGGCAGCAACCAGGTGAGGAGTACAAAGACAAGTGTGTCTTGCCTACAGTCAAGCATGGTGGTGGGAGTGTCATGGTCTGGGGCTGCATGAGTGCTTCTGGCACTGGGGAGCTACAGTTCATTGAGGGAACCATGAAAATGCCAACATGTACTGTGACATACTGAAGCAGAGCATGATCCCCTCCCTTCAGAGACTGGGCCGCAGGGCAGTATTCTAACATGAAAACGACCCCAAACACACCTCCAAGATGACCACTGCCTTGCTAAAGAAGCTGAGGGTAAAGGTGATGGACGGGCCAAGCATGTTTCTAGACCTAAACCCTATTAAGCATCTGTGGGGCATCCTCAAATGGAAGGTGGAGGAGCGCAAGGTCTCTAACATCCACCAGCTCTGTGATGTAGCCATAGAGGTGTGAAAGAGGACTCCATTGGCAACCTGTGAAGCTCTGGTGAACTCCATGCCCAAGAGGGTTAAAGAGGAAATAAACCCTGATGAGGTTTACTTCCTCTATATTCCCCTGCAAATTAGAAACCTAATGGGCTACTATGCATCGCATAGTAACCCATTATGTGTCACTTACCTGCAAACGGAGCCTGCGATGTCCAGCGATGTCCCCTGTGCAGGCAGCGTCCATCTTCAGCCCCTCTTCCTTCCGGGGCCGCGACTCCGGCTCTGTGACTGGCCGGAGTCGCGTGACGTCACTCCCACCCATGCGCACAGGAGCCGCCAATCATGGCACGATCGCAGTGAAGAAAGGGCACAGATGCCGTTTCTTCACTGCACATGTGCTGAAATGACGTGGACACATCATAGTACACTGCATATCTCCTAAACCATGCAGGTTTCAGAGATATGCAGGGTACCTACAGGTAAGCCTTATTATAGGCTTACCTGTAGGTTAAAGTGGTTGTCACGGGTTGACAACCACTTTAAGACACTGCTGGAAAATAACGGTGGCCACACAAAATATTTACAATTTGGGCCCAATTTGGACATTTTCACTTAGGGGTGTACTCGTTTTTGTTGCCAGCGGTTTAGACATTAATGGCTGTGTGTTGAGTTATTTTGAGGGGACAGCAAATTTACACTGTTATACAAGCTGTGCACTCACTACTTTACATTGTAGCAAAGTGTAATTTCTTCAGTGTTGTCACATGAAAAGATAGAATAAAATATTTACAAAAATGTGAGGGGTGTACTCACTTTTGTGAGATCCTGTATATAGCTGTATACAGAACAGATGATGTATATCTACAGTCAGTGATGATGGAGGAAGGTCTCTATATACAGGAAGGTTGGTGTATATATAGCTGTATACACCCACCTTCCTTCATGTATATACTAATACCATCCACCTCCTCTATATACACATACTATACACCCTCCATACTGTACAGGCTGCATTTGATTGGCACAGTAAGGCTGCATTTGATGGGCAGAGTAAGGCCGCATTTAATTTTTTTTTCATCACATAGGTTCCCTTTAATGAGACATAAGGGGTCTTAAAGACCCTGGATGTCTTCCCTGTGCTCCGATGAATCTAATGCAGTGTGATCTGCGTACTGGTCAGGAGAAGTGAAAGGGTGACCTGGAAGTGACAGTTTACATTTCGCTTCCGGGTCAGCAAGATGAAGGGGAAGAGAGCAGAGGCATGTCCGCCCTGCTCCCTGTCCTGTACCCAGCGGCGCCAGACCCAGGCCCACAAATGGGCAAAAGGAGCCCGGGATACATGGCGGGAACGCACATTACCAGGGAGTTTGGAAGCAATCAGGTGGCTGCAAAGCCCCCAGATTGCTTCCATCTGACAGACAGAAGTCGGCTTGTCAGATATATACATTCTCCCGGTGACTGCAGCCACCGGGAGTGTGTGTAACACCCACCACTGTCAGGTCCATACGACATACAGACCTGGCAGCGAAAGGGTTAAAAGTTTGAATCCCCATCAAGTGTCTGGGGATTTGGATTTTTATACCCCTCCATCCTAGTGCCCTAAGGCAGCTGCCTAAGCAGCCTTATTCTGGCGCTGGCCCTGATAGAGCCATGATGGGAAAATTACTTTTACAATGTCAAAGTTTAATCTTCTCGTCTGTGTTCTGTTTGTTACTGATGGCCTTGCTAAACTTTAAATAGCTAAACAGCTGCTGAGTTCAAAGTTCAGTTTAATGATTTCTTTTACAAAGGTCCAGCCAACTGTACAAACTATCCATGTCAGGATTTACAAAGGATCTGTGTTAGATAGAGATCATTACTATTCTATCATTAATATTATTATTATTCAGGAATTTATAGCACCAACAGTTTGCACAATGCTTTAGAAAATTAAGGCACAGATACAATCCAATTCAAAACAGGACATAAAAAGATATACGGTACAGGGAGGGACTGCTGGAAGCCAGAAAAGAGATGAGAAAGACAAAAGTAATCAAAATAATTAATAAATTTACAGAGGAATAATTAGATAATAAATAGGAGTCCCCCCCTGGTGCCGGCATCTTCTCCCCATATTCTTCCAGGTGCTAGTCTTAGGCCATCTTGATTGGCCAGCGCAAGGCAGGGGCGGCTGGTGTTTTTTTTTTTGGGCAAGCAACCTCAACCCCCCCCTCCCCCATGCTTGCTGTCTGCCGGTCGGTCCTCCGGCACTTACTCCATCTAGGTGGCGGGCATTGAAGCAGCGACGGCATCAGGCAGCGTCTCCTGTGTCTTCTCCTCGCTTCCGCCGTGCATCTCCTCCCCTCCTCCTAGGCATCCAATAGGATTGTCTGTCCTTACAGCCAATCTAAACTGGTCTTAGTTTAAATTGGATCAATCAAACTAAGTCAAATGGCCAGGGCAGAAAATGTTTTCATTGGATTGTTTTGCATCACTTAGCAGCGCTGAGATGCTTTGCATTAATCCGATCGTATTTCAATTGGACAGATTATGAGACTGCATGGGAGAAACCGAGATGTGATTAGTAGTTTACAATTGCATCTTTCAATTATCAATCAAAATCCACTTCACCTGTGTGAATCATATCGATTGATTTGTTGACTATGGACCAATTATTCCTCTTGCGATCAATCGGAAAATAAATCGATCATTTATCAAAGCATGTATAGCCACCATGAGAGTGGCCATACACACATTGATTTCATTATCAGATCTGTGTGCAGTTTGGTCAAAATGATCAAATTGGAAACAAATAGCAACAACTTCTCTTCTGATCAATTTAGACTTAATTTAGATGGGATTCGATCAAAGTCGATGAAGTTGATTGGCCAGGGTGGAAAATTATCGATACATTGATTGGTAGCACTGAGATACTTTGTTCATTAATATAATCATATTTTAGCTGATCAGATTATGAGATTACATGGTGGAAACAGGTCAATCAATAAATTATGATCATAAATTGCATTCAAATCTTAACTATTGATCAAAATCCACTTCCATGTGTCTGCTATATTGATTGAATGGGTTTTCGATTATAGATTGATTATTTCTATCAGAAAAGATAGATTGAAAAAGAAACTGATAATTTATCGAAGCTTATATGGCCACCATTTGATTTTATCATCCAATCAATGTGTGATTAGATCAAAACAATCTAATCATTAGCAGATCGAAAAACCGTAACTACCCATCCGATCAATTTAGACGTGATTTGGATTGGATTCGCTCAAACAGTAAGGGAGAGTTGTTACATCAATCAACAGCACTAAGGTGATTGAGTCATATTTCTATCAGATTATGAGGTTGCATGATGGAAACAAAAATATGGTTGATAATTTATGATTGTTATCTTTCCAGTATCAACCAAATTCCACTTCCCTGTCTGTAGCATATAAATCAATTGTGTTTCCGACTATGGATTGATTGCTTTTTGATCGGTCGATTGGAAAAGATAATCAATCATTTATCGAACCTTGTATGGCCACCAAAACTGTCCTTTCAGGTCTGCCTCCCAGGATTGTCTGTCCCCACATTGGGCACCACCATTATAGCGATTGCACAGATGTACCCACGGACCAGCCTTCAGCTCCTGGCAAAGCCTGTTGGCACCGTTCACTCGCAAAGACAGGAATGTGTTCAGACGTCCCTGGTCGCAGTCTTTGCCCGTGTGTGGGAGGGAAAACCCTGCATTCAGAGGCGTAACTAGAACCTTCAGGGCCCCGGTGCAAGAAATTATGAAGGGCCCCCCTGACCTCTGGGCTGGGCCCTTCCCTCTTCCCACTGATCCTGGGGCCCTTTACTCCAGTCGTGGTTCCCTTTATTACGGTCCCGCAGCAGGGCCCTTTCACAAGTTCTGCAGAGGGCCCCCTTTCTGCCATCTTCGGGCCTCCCCATGGTGGTGAAATGCCAGGGCCCCTTTGCAATCCTGATAGTTCCCTCACTGGTTTCAGTAGTTTTTAATTTTTATTTTTACCATTTCATTTTATTTCTTTTACAATTATTTTAGGAGTTCTGTTGGGGGGGGGGGGGGGCTTTGCTGAGATATCAGGG
>BLSH010316550.1:87379-107758 GCA_018402905.1 Glandirana rugosa
GGGGGGGGCTTTGCTGAGATATCAGGGGTCTAAATAAACCTCAGTTCTCAATCTCCATCTGTGTAACCTCAGCTGCACAGAATGAATGGCAGGAATAGCTGTGCACCGAGCCTCCCATTCATTCAGAATTCATTGGCACCAATCACTGACTCTGTCCATTCAGAAAAGGAAGGAGCCGGTAAATGACAAATTTACCAACCCGTTCCCATCTCTCCATCATGACACATCTTCTACAGCAGCTCTGTGGGGGGACCAGGGAAGCACACAGGGACCCTGGGAACAGCAGAAGACAAGTAAACTGGATAGAGGAAAATGGAGGAGATTGGGTCCTCTAAATGCCACCCCCGCCATCCCTCCTATCCAGGTGTACAAGGGAGGCACACGGGGCCCCGGTTGCAATTGCAACCCCTATTGTTACGCCCCTGCCTGCATGTGCACAGATGCCCCAGCGCATGGGCAGATCTGCTGCAGGGTTCTCTGGGTACCGAGCACTGGGGCCCATCTGCACACAAGCAGGGGGTCGGAGAAGTGGTCACCTAGGCAAGAATTGCCTTGGAAGCACAAATAAAGCCGTTAAATAAAAATAGTAACATAAATATAATAAATAATAATAAAACAAGCTGCTAAATAAGAAAAATCAATTTGTAAGAGAGGGAGGGGCAGGGCACCCCAATGTGCCCTTTAATGGTGAAATGAGGAAGCAAAGTGTCACGTGACCTTACAACGCAAGGACTGAAGGACAGCAGAAGAGAAGAGAGGCTGGACACGTGATATAAATGAAGGAGGAGGAGACACCGCAATAACCCCTCCCCTCCCCTGTGCTCACTGACAGCCAGCCTATCACACAACTCTGTCTATGGACGACTCCTCCCCGGGCTGTACCATCATGCAGGAAGTGAAGGGGGGAGGTGACACCACTACATAACTATCACTCTATAACCTACAATGAAGCAGATCGTGGATCCGATGCCTGGCTGCTCAGTGAAGTTTATGATGTCTGGGATCGGCTGCAGCGGGTTAATAACCAACTGAGTTTATGGGGAGGAGATGTGCGCTTGGATCGCTCTTTACCCCCCTCTCTGCTCCATTTCCTCCTCCATGTGCCAGCAAGGTGAGAGCTCTCCTCCTCCTCCTCCTCCGTCTTATTGGGGATCTTTATACTGTGCGATGATTGCAAGCTTCGCTGTCCACACTGCAGAATGCAAAGCTGCATAGATGAGTGCTGGCCCTGTGCTTGTGTCCTGATAGCGGGGACACTGCGCTCCCCTTCCATATGGAGGACTCACTGACTGCACTGACTGCTGAGCTACAACATAAATGTCAGGGTGGACAATGCATATCGTGGCCAATCACATGACTCTATTTAGTTTAAAGTGGTGCTAAAGCCTCAATTCTTCATTCTATGCATTAAGGTAAAACCCTCCTCTGCCGTGCTGCAGGACCCCCCCCCCCCCCATTCTTACTGGAGCCCCATAAGATCCAGCTACATGCACAGGGGCAGCGGCTCTCACCGCTGTCTCTCTCCTCATTGGACAGACTGATTTCAGTGGGAGCCATTGGCTCACAGAGCTGTCAATCAACTTCAGTGACAGGGGAATGGGGGAGGGGCCAAGTCCCACTGTCTGTGTCAATGGGCGCAGCAGCTAGGGTTGTCACTCATCCCTTTAAACCCAAACACCTATGAATTACACAGGTTGTTCTCAGGCTAATTGAATGCAGATGATGCACCCAGTGAGTTTAATTACCACCTTAATCAGCCACAGGACCTGTGTAATTAATAAGACCCCTATCACACTGAGGCAGTTTTCAAGCATTTTAGTGCCTGAAAACTCCCTCTCAATCCTCCCCGGTGTGAAGGCCCAGGTGCTTTCATACTGGGGGGTGCGCTTGTGGGATGGGAAAAAAAAGTCCTGCAAGCAGCATCTTTGGGGCGGTTTAGGAGCGCTGTATGAATGGGCAGCGCTTCCGAAGCGCCTGAAAAGAGCTTCCGAAGCGCCACAACACAGGCGCTTTTAACCCCTTCTTGAGGGTTAAAAGCGTGCAGCTAAAGGGATGGTAAAGCACTGCTAAAACTAGCGGTGCTTTATTGCTAATTCTCGGGCAGCCCCAGTGTGAAAGTACCCTATGTGTTCAGGTTTAAAGGGATGAGGTGGCAACCCTAGCAGCAACGGGGCTCGGGAGCGAGGACGCACGGGTGCCCCCATGGATAGCTGCGTCCCCTGGGGGCACTGAAAAGAGGGGAGGAGCTAGAAGCACTATCAGGGGACTCAAGAAAAGGAGGATTGGGGCAGCACAGAGAAGGTAGGTATAGAGAGGTATGGGGGGCGTTGGTTTAATAGAAGTTCAGGATTTTTTTCAAAATCATACTTACCTAGGTGGATACTGCATCAGTCCAATGCTACATCTGTCCCCCGCTGGCTCTAAGACTGAGAACCAAGTCATCAAACACCGCTGATCACTCAGAGCTCCCTGAGCAGAGAGCTGGTGACTATCTCGCTGGAGCGCTGGGCTGTGGAGGGGGCAGCGGCTCGCTGAGAGGCTGAGCCAAGTGCCAGTCCAGGGTTGTGGGCAGATCCTGACTTTATTGTCGCAATCTTGCCCAAGCCTGGACCGGCTCTGTGACGGCACCCACAGCGGGCTTCAGCTGTCTGCTGAAAACGGGTCACAGGAGTGCAGAACAGTCTGCACTCCTGTGACCCATAGAAGTACAGCCAAACAAGCTTTGGCTGTACTTCTCCTTTAATTTTACTTTACAGTCGCTTTACTGCTGAATTTCAGAAATGGCGGTTTTCACACAGTTACATTGGTCCAGCGTGTGTCATACCTGTGGGATCCCTGTGGAAGCTGGGAATCACTGTGGTAGGTACCGCTACTACAATTGCCGCTGGCGTCTGGCTCCCGTGCCAAGCGACTGCTAAACCTTTCACATCTGTTGTTTTGATTGAAACTGAAAGTTTTAAATGCATCAAAGCCCTGGTTCACACTGACAGGATTTGGCATGCGACATGTCAAATTGCATGCCAAATCGGCGACAATAGCCGGCAATGGCATCGTCCTAATTGGTGCGATGCCGCACTTGCGGCGCTGCACCAATTTCAAAAAGTAGTTCCTGTACTACTTTTTTGTGATTTCAGGTGCGATTTCCATTGGCATCTGTGCAGAAACCAGCAAAGATGCCTGTGAAATCGCCACTGAAATCGGGACTGACATGCGGGAATGAAAGGGTGCGAGTTCAGCTGAACACCCACCATTTCATTCCCGCACTCAGTGTGAACCTGGGCTAAATCTCCCTTTTCTCTGAAGCCTAATTTGTGTTTGGATTGAGCTTCAAAGGCTACCAACAGGCAGTGAGGAAGAAATGCACTGCCTGTTTTAACCCCATTTTTGCTGACAAACGCGCCATTCATTGCCCGCATTTGCGGAGCATTTTCAGCGCTTGCCCATTTGCTTGAATGCAGCATTCAGTGGGCTTGCCACCCACCGATTGCTACATGTTGGGTAAACTTTGGTGTGGACACAAAGCATTGTGACCGCAGCATGTGATCACCCCCATCCACTGGCTATTGCAGCTCTCTCCTTCTGGCTGATGTCAGTGGGAGTTCTTGGCCCCGCCCACTGGAGCTGTCAGCCCAGGAGAGGAGAGAGCCGAGGAGTCGTGTGCGCTGAAAGAAGGTAGAAATCAGCTAGTGATCACATGACTGCTTATCGCTCAGTTCTCAGTCTGCCCATAATGGAGAGCAGTGACTCAGTCACTGCTCTCTGTTCCGATCCGCCAGCACTTACTGGAGTGCCAAGCAGGAAAGGAGGCGAAAATCAGGCAGCTGGGTGGATCCCAACAAAATTGTTGGGATCTTTCCAAAGCCTGGTGCAGCTCCTCCACCTCAGCTGACAGCGGCCAGAAAGCAGTAGTAAAAGCACTCCTTTGGCCCACAAGAGAGGTATGGCCAGAAAAGATTTTTTTCAAGTGTGTATGTAAAGGTGAAACTTATTTTTTTGGAAGGAGTTGGTAAGGGTTAGAACCCCTGTCATGTTTTTAATCTATCTGTGTTCCTGCATGGTAGACTCATCCTCTCTACTCCTCTGTCCCCAGTCCCTTTCTCTGTCTCAAAAGTGAGACATCAGGGGTCTGTTTATTTCACTAAAGCTCCTCAATGGGGATCCTGAAAGAAAATTGTAAAAAACAATAATTAAAAAATAATAATAACATAAAAAACTACCGACACTATCCACTGCCCTACTGACACCAATCTCTGCCCTACTGATACGGCCACTGCTCTACTGACACCAATCTCTGCCCTACTGATGTGGCCACTGCTCTACTGACACCAATCTCTGCCCTACTGATATGGCCACTGCTCTACTGACCCCAATCTCTGCCCTACTGATATGGCCACTGCTCTACTGACACCAATCTCTGCTCTACTGACACCAATCTCTGCCCTACTGATACGGCCACTGCTCTACTGACACCAATCTCTGCCCTACTGATGTGGCCACTGCTCTACTGACACCAATCTCTGCCCTACTGATACGGCCACTGCTCTACTGACACCAATCTCTGCCCTACTGATATGGCCACTGCTCTACTGACACCAATCTCTGCCCTACTGACACGGCCACTGCTCTACTGCCACCAATTTCTGCCCTACTGATATGGCCACTGCTCTACTGACACCGTATACATTGTGTCTTGTTCCAGACATTTTCAGAAGATGGCTTCCTCTAGAAATCTGAGCCGGTTTTGGGAATGGGGAAGAAAAATTATCTGCGTTGGAAGGAATTATGCGGAACATGCCAAGGAGCTGAAAAACGAGGTGCCCACAGAGCCAGTTTTATTTCTTAAAACTCCCTCAGCCTATGTGAGGGAAGGTGCACCCATTCTCCTGCCTTACTACACCAATAACCTGCACCATGAAGTTGAGCTCGGCGTTGTCATTGGCAAAGGAGGTACAAACATCGCTCAGTCAAATGCAATGGACCATGTGGAGGGCTATGCTCTGTGCCTAGATATGACCGCCAGGGACATTCAGGACCAGTGTAAGAAGAAAGGCCTTCCATGGACTTTGGCCAAAGCCTTTGATACATCTTGTCCCGTTAGCGATTTCATCCCCAAAGAAACAATACAAGACCCCCACAATCTGAAGATCTGGTTGAAGGTGAATGATAACCTCAGACAGGAAGGACATACCTCTTCAATGATCTTCTCCGTCCCGTTCCTCATCAGTTACATCAGCAGGATAATCACCTTGGAAGAAGGAGATCTGATACTGACGGGGACACCCAAGGGAGTCGCCGCCGTAGGGGAGAATGATGAGATGGTGGCCGGCATAGATAATATCATTACCATGAAGTTTCGGATTAAAAAACAACTACCGTGATGAGAACCTATGAATCATAGCAGTGTAGGACCATTTTTTTGAGCCTTATTTTTACATTCTCTCTTTACTTGTCGAAAACCAATCATTTCGGCAACTGTAGGGGCCAATCAAAATGCTTGAAGTAGGTTTATACAGTACAGCTTATAGATAGGGCAGTGCAGGTCAGAAGGAGGCCTACTGAAAGACAAATGCACACATCAATGAACGCTGAATCATCTCAGAAGCATTTAAAGCATTCTCTTCCCTGTCACATCAATAAATGAAAAAGATGATTTAGAACTAAATTTGTATCTGCTTATATTTTGCCTCCCCTGGTTTTTCTCCCCTCATCAAAATGCTATTAAATGTTTTACATGACATGCTAAAGTATTTTTTCATTACATACCTTTAGACCCAGTTATCTCATCACTGGGTTTCTATGCTTCTGTTTGCAATGCAGGCAGATCATGGTTGGGAGGAGCCAGCAGGGTGCTGTACTTCATTGGTTCTCAACCTCAGTCCTCAAGTACTCTTAACAGGCCATGTTTGCAGGATTTCCTTTATCTTGCACAGGTGCTTTAATCCAGAGTCAATGGCTTGGTATTTTGGACAGCTAGTTATCTAACAGAAATTCCCACAACATGGCCTGTTGGGGGTATTTGAGGACTGAGGTTGAGAACCACTGCTGTACGTAGCTTCCTGAAAACAAAACAGCACTCTTCCTCAATGCTTCTCTCAAATGTCCTGGCTCTTGATAGGAGTTATGTAAGTATCAAATGTCTTTATGGAAGAGTGTTCATCTAAAACAGGAGTTTCCAAACTTTCTAAGAAAAGGGCCAGTTTACTGTCCTTCAGGCTTTATGAGGGGCCAAACTGTGGCCAGTGGGAGTAACAAAATGCTCCGGCATCGGTGCCCCATCATTGGTTTTAATTGGAGAAATAGTTTCCTTTGTTAGTATCAATGGGAAGAATAATGCCCCACCGATGGTGTCAGTAGGGGGAATGGTGCCCTGTTATTGCTGTCAGTTGGTGGAATGGTGCCTCAATGGGCCAGATAGAGGCAAGCAAAGGACCACATTTGGCAACCAGTTCGGAGACCACTTATCTAGAGGATTGAGTGGTCTTGGCAGACTGTGTTTTCATGCAGACTAACCTAGGTAACACCCCATGACTAAGCTCCGGGGGGGGGGGGGGAGTGAAACACGTTGGGGGTGTGGCCTAGTTGGAGTCCAGGCTGAGGTTGCCACTCTAGTGACCTCTCTAGGACATCTTGGATGGGTGACTTCCAGGTGCTACCCCTTCATTCTTAACAGCCACATGTGATGCTGAGCCTCTGTGGCTGAAAAACTGAAATACGACTGAAAGGGGCGGGGGAGAGACAGACAGACTGCAGAGGAAAGATCTAGATATTGTTGGATGTCCTCCAGCCAGGAAATTGAGAAGCTCACAGTGTGCATTGAAATCAAAGTAAGCAATTTCAGTACAGGAGAGGAGTCTGTGAAACTGTACAAGACAGAAGACAATGCTGGAGTTACACTTTAAAGTGTAAGTCTAGCCAAAACATTTTTTTTTGTTTTGGATAGAGTTGGAAAGGGTTAGAATCCCTGTTGAGTTTTTACTCTGTTAAAGAGATTTCCCCTCATTGGAAGCAGACGAGGTTGCCTCTCCTAAGCACGTTGTTGTCTGGATGAGCAAGTGCAAGCAGGATGGAGCTTGTTCATGTGCCCCATAGAGACTCCATTGCAAACGAGTGGCCATCCACCGATGATGTTGGTATTTCAGTGAATCTGTATTGTTTCAGACATGCATACAGAAGCCTTGCCTTGGACCTCCCCACTCGTTTACAATTTACATCATCCTGGGGAGAAGCCAATTAAAGTAGGGAGGTCCAGGGCAGGATTTCTGTGTGCATGTCCAGATATATAAAGTTTTATTGAATCGCTGACATCACTGGCTGATCCTTTGCAATCAGATTTCCCCTCAACTATAATCACATGAAAATCTGTATGAAATCTATAATTTAAAACATTCTCTTGAATGAAATTCCATATACAGTAGCAGCAAAATCCTGACAGGGGTTCTGAACATTCCACTCCACTCCATCCAAACGTTAGAAAAACGTGTTAGTTTAACTTCTATAGTCTAGAAGATATTGGAGAGTTTAATAAAAGACCACATAGATGAGTTCTTGCTGGAAAAAAAAATATTTTAAGCAGCAGACAGCATGGATTTATGAAAGACAGTTCCCCACACATGGATAATGTGTAAGGGAAAGTCTACAGGCTTGGAAAGATCAGTTTGTAAATGGATAGAAAACTGGCTAAAAGACCGAATTCAGAGAGTAGTTGTTAATGATTCTTCTTCTGAATGGTCTAAGGCAGTGGTTCTCAACTCCTGTCCTCAGGACCCACTAAGGGCCGGTTCACACATAGGGGATCCGACTTCAGGGGCGACTATCGGAGAAGGGAGGGAGGGGGTTGCCTGGAAATTCACTGGGTAAATTCTTTTCTTTTTCCTGTAAAGTCGCTTCAGTATAGATAAGGGATCTGACTTGGAGGCGACTTCCATTGAATTCTATGGGCACAAGTTGGATAGAAGTCACCTTTAAGTAGTACAGGAACCTTTTTTGAAGTCAGAGCAACTTTAGTAGTGTACATTAAGACGGCTCCCATTCACTTCTATGGGATTTCTGATGTCAACCTACTTGGGGCAACATAAGTTGGAGCGCAAGTCACGACAGTGTGAACCGGCTCTTAAAGGCCAGGTTTGCAAGATAACTGAAATACATTACAGGTGATATCATTTGCTGCTCATTGATTGCAGTATTCTAGTCTGCAGTATTTAAGGTAATACTTAAAATCTGGCCTGTTAGTGGATCCTGAGGACAGGAGTTAAGAACCACTGGTCTAAGGTTATCAGTGGTGTACCCCAAGGTTCAGTGTTGGGCCTCTTACTTTTCAATATATTTATAAATGATATCGGGTCTGGGATTAAAAGTACCATTTCAGTCTTTGCAGATGACACCAAGCTATGCAGTGGAATAACGTCCTTACAGGATGTCTCCAACTTACAAGCACACCTCAATGCACTGCTTAAAGTGGTTGTAAACCCTGTTACACCACTTTTACCTACAGGTAAGCCTATAATAAGGCTTACCTGTAGATACAGTGAATATGCAATGCATACTAGCTCATTATGCCTTTGTCTTGCAGGTTTTTTTGGTGTTTTTTTATTTTTTTTTGGGAGTTTACAACCACTTAAATTTGGCAACTGTGTGGCAGATGAAGTTTAATGTTGATAAATGTAAAGTTATGTACTTGGGACTATGCTAAGAATATGCATGCATTGTACATACTAGGGGGAGTACAACTGGGGGAATCCATAGTGGAGAAGGATCTGGGTGTTCTGGTAGATCATAAGCTTAATAATGGCATGCAATGCCAAGCTGCGGTTTCCAAAGCAAGCAAAATCCTTTCTTGTATTAAGAGAGGTATGGACTCCAGAGAGAGAGAGAGAGACATCATTTTGCCCCCCTGTACAAATCATTAGTAAGACCTCATCTGGAATATGCAGTTCAGTTTTGGGCACCAGTTCCCAAAAAGGATATCGGGGAACTATCGTAATAGCGTTTATCTATGTTATACAGTCAGCAAGTGGATAAAAAAGAATACAATAGAATATAACTGTCTTCCAAAGTTCTCATTTCTGAGAAGTAGAGAAACCCAGCGCTGGCAGCCCCCTCATCCACTAGTACATGCCACAAGGAAAGTCCTGTTGGGTAAAGTGCAACAAATACAATGTAGTAAATTCACTACCGTGCTTGTGCAGAGTTAAAATATATACAAACAAATTCAAAAGGAGTATAATCAATTCTAATACTCAATTAAGAATTAAGTGCTCATCCTGTAACACAATCACTTGTGCTTAATAATAATACAATCAAACATCAGTGTAAGAAAAAATGCAATTCTATCAGAAAAGAATATAGAAAGTGCTGAAGTGCTCATCCAGCAATACAGTTCCTTGTGCTAGGTGTTAATTCCATCAGATATCAGTGTCAGACATGGATAATAGTTCATAACCCTAGATTTGTTCTATTTGTAGGGGGGATGGGCTGCCAGGGACATGACAGATCTCACTGTTCTTGATGAGTGGGAACAGTAGATCACCGTTCTGCCTCTGTAATAGGCGATTCCAGGTTGCTGGCGGACATCGAGTCTGCCCCCAACCTGCGGGTGTGCTCATGCAGCTGGTGCGAGTGCGCCCTGCAACCGTGCCTGCGAGAGCTGTCGTACAGCTACGGCGATTCGTGCAGGAGAGCTGACTTGCCGCCGTATAACGACGGCAGCTGGTCGGCAAGTGGTTAAATAACGAAACAAGATGTACTGTATATGGATAATGCTGCGCTGGATATAGAATTAAATAGTAGCAGTCGGCACAATATTGTTGACTTGACAATATGAATAAGCCTGCATTCACATAGGGGCGACCCGACTTCGGCGCGATTTCGCTAGGCGACTTCAGTGCGACTTTAAGGACCTCAGGCGCCTTTACAACACGACTTTTGCCAGGCGACTTTGCCTTGACCAATCAGAGAAGGGAGGGAGAGGGCTGCCTAAAAATAAATTCTATTCTTTTAACTGTAAAGTTGCTTCCATGTAGTTGGGGATCCGACTGGCAGGCAACTTCTAATGAATCCTATGGGCACAAGTGGGATTGAAGTCGCCTAGAAGTAGTACAGGAACCTTTTCAGAAGTCGCCTTGAAGTCAGAGCGACTTCAGTCGTGTATATTAAGACGGCTCCCATTCATTTCAATGGGATTTCAAATGTCAAGTGACTTGGGGCGACTCAAGTCGGATCGCAAGTCGCCCCTGTGTGAATGGACACTCACAGATGGGAAAAGGTGCAGCGCTAAAGTTCAGATCCAGTCATAGTCTGAAGAAATAAGCCTCCTCTGAAAAGTGAGAAAATGAAGAGCCCGCCACCAGCACCCTCGCACACTGCCTCTTACCGGCTGTACATGACCCCCGTCACAGAGGTCTAATGAGCCATCCAGATCACAGGTTAACACCAGAAACCAGGTGGACCGATTCCAGTGTGGCTGTTTTAAGTTGATACACTCAATACACAGACAGGGCTATTCCTTCCTCAGTATGGTACACATGTAAGGCAAAAAGATACTCTCATGGTGTAGTAGGTAGTAAGCAGCAACACTTCTACTGTATGAAGAGGAAAAAGATAAACCACCTCCGAAGAGCGAGAAAGTGAAGAGACCGTCACCAACACCCTCATACACTGCCTCTTACCAGCTGTATGTGACCCCCATCACAGAGCTCTAACAAGCCTTCCAGATTGCAGATAACCAATAGGTGGGTTAATGCCAGAGTAGATGTAGAACTTCTCAGCGTATAGTACACCGCCCAGTATCCTTCCTCCATTCACCACAATGTCCTATACGGTACTCTGGGCCTCAGTTGTGAGTCAGATGAAGAACCTCTCCTGAGCCACTCTGCTTCTCCCACTTCATCCTGTTCTCCTGTTCACCCTTCTGTTTCTTCTCTTTAAAGGTTAGAAGACTTCTTTTCTCCCAACTCCTGTCTGTGTTCACACAATAACGAAATACATTTTTTCGTTCTGCACATGGAGAATGTGGCATATGCACATTTTATGCAGCTTTTTAATACCGCGCAAATTCCAGCACTCCTCTCCTACATGTAAAAATTATAATTTTTTTGCTAGAAAATTACCTCCAAACATTATATTTTTTTTTTTTAGCAGATCCGCTAGGGAAAAAAATGGTGGGCATTGCAACTTTTTATGTCACACGGTATTTGCGCAGTAATTTCCAAACGCAATTTTTATTGAAAAAAAAACACTTTCATGAATAAGAAAAAAAAAAAACAGTTAAGTTATCCCATTTTTTTGTATAATATGACAGATGATGTTATGCCGAGTAAATAGATACCTCACATATCAGGCTTTAAAATCGCGCACACTCGTGAAATGGCACCAAACTTCGGTAATTAAAAATCTCCATAGGCGACGCTTTAACATTTTTTACAGATTACATGTTTAGTGTTACAGAGGAGGTCTGTAACACTAAACATGAATCATTGCTAGAATCATTGCTCTCCCTCTAACGTTTGCGGTGATACCTCACATGTGTGATTTGAACGTCGTTTACATATGTGGGCGCAACCTGCGTATGCGTTCGCTTCTGCATGTGAGGTTGCGGGGACAGGGGGGGCACTTTAATTCTTTTTTTTTTTCTTTTTTTTTTATTGTGACTAAATTAACAAACATGGCGCCAAACATTTATATAAGAAATCCTTAAAATATATAAACTGTGAGTAAAGCTGCCCCTTTTTCAAGTGAAATCGATATTCACCCTGCAAGGAATAAGTATAAAACAAAAAGTGTGGTGCTCCCTCATAAAGCCTTGAAAATCATATAATTCCATATAAGTGATGTTACAATAAATTAGCAATGCACAATAAAGAACAAATATTAATAAAGTGCAAAATTCATAAAAAAAAGTCCTCAGAAAAAAGTCCAATCACCAAGTTTTGAAAAGTGACGTGCAGACATCAATAATTCAAATCAACTTAAAAAGCATTAACTTCTCCCAAACCGCGGGCAACTGAGCTTGTTTGCCTTTGCTGACCAATGAGAGTGGAAGGTGGGGTATAAAGGACTTCAACAAAATGGCAGCGGGTAGCTTGCTGATGATGTATTGATCACGAAATGCATTGAGGCTGCACGTCCTTATCTACGTCGCTTGCAGTCCCCGTGGTTCTGACTTCCACCGTTGTGGAACGCACGCTTCGGCTTGGAGAAACGGCGCTCTGTTTAAACTTTGCTGGCTGTACATGTTGGCGCTGCCTTATAGCACCCGCAAATGTAAGCGTTTTAGCAATAAATGTGTTGCACTATGATCTTTACCCTGTGTTTTTTCTGAGTCTAGCTGGCTTATAACTAAGGAAATGAGTTTCTGGAGTGTGGTCCACTTGCTCCTTCATTGATATTGGTGGTTCCAAAGAATGTGATTGCTATAAGGTCTATCTATATTTTATACCTGCAGAAGAGTCTGTATTGTGACCCATTAGTCTGTAATTGGGATCTCCTAAGGCAGTGTTTTTCAACTCCAGTCCTCAAGGCACACCAACAGGTCATGTTTTCAGGATTTCCATGAGTTTGCACAGGTGATTTGATCAGTTTCACTGCCTTAGTATTTACCACAGCTGTTTCATCTGAGGGAAATCCTGAAAACATGACCTGTTGGTGTGCCTTGAGGACTGGAGTTGAAAAACACTGTCCTAAGGAATGAGATTGCTATAAGGCTTATCTATATTTTATACCTGCAGAAGAATCTGTATTGTGACCCATTAGTCTGTAATTGGGATCTCCTAAAGAATGAGATTGCTATAAGGCTTATCTATATTTTATATGTGGTGAGTTTGCATTTCTCACACACGAGTGAAGGTGGCGCTCAGTTGATTTGGATTATTGATGTCTGCACGTCACTTTTCAACACTTGGTGATTGGACTTTTTTCTGAGGACTTTTTTTTAATGAATTTTGCACTTTATTAATATTTGTTCTTTACTGTGCATTGCAAATTTTTTTGCAACATCACTTAAATGGAATTTTATGATTTTCAAGGCTTTATGATGATGTTTAGAGGGAGCGACACATTTTTATTTCATACTTATTTTTTTTTTATTGTTTATTTTATTTTTTTATTTTTACACTTTTCCTTTTACATTTTTTTTTATCACTTTTATTCCTATTACTGTACAAGAAATGTAAACATCCCTTGTAATCGGAATACTGCATGACAGTCACTCTTTATGGAGAGATGTGGGGTCTACAAGGCCCCACATCTCTCCTCCAGGCTGGAAAACATCAGATCAAAAAAAAGAAGGATCTCAGGCTATTCTGCCATGTCCCCGGCGTTGTTTACTTCCGCAGGCCCAGACGTAATGTCATAACGTCACGCCTGGGCCTCCGAGAGTCAAAGAGATTGCCGAGGACCATCTGTCCCTCGGTTTTCTCTAGCGCTGTCCAATCGCTGTCTTGGCGGCGTCACGCTAGTTCTTGTAGCGGCTCCTGGCTGTGATATTTCCCAATGCTCCTATAATCCGGCTACACATTGTGTGTATTGTGCTGATCCGCACAGATTTGGTGCTTGCCCTTGGTTGCTTGAAGACCATATACAACAAGCTAATTTATATTTCTTTTTGTGCAACTTGGACCTGATTTGGTGGAGATTGCCCTCTCCCTTCCACCTCCCCCCTCGCTATACCCTCAGTGACCATATCTTTCCCTATCGGATGGACGCATATTATGCTCTTCACTTTCTAACAAGATTGATCCATCCCTGCCGGCTATATGGACAAACATTGGGCCTTTATGGCTCCCCATCCACTTCCTTCCCCCTCACCTTTTGCTTGCATGTCAGGCTGGTGGGCTTTATCCAACAGCAGCATGGAACATGAGCTTCTCTTATACATCTCTTGAAACTCCCTGAAGAAGAGTGTCTACATCAAATGTCTTGAAACGCGTTGGTTGTTTCACCCAATATCTACAAGAGGCCCATGTGTTTATATCTGTTCTTTTGTCTGATTGCCCTATTGTTATTCACCTAAACACTCTAGCCCCTCAACAATCATCTTTCCAATGATGCTGTTTTATTAACTTTTGTAATAAAATGTAATTTTTTTATACTCTATTGGTGTTACTCTCTCTAATTTCTCCATTTATGCTTTTAAAGTCCCTTATTGGAGGGTTGATTACAAACATTCCTAAAACAAAAAATGTAACTTGAAATTCTACTAGTGTATAGTCAGCTTTAAGCCAGCCATAGACAGATCAAAATTCTGCCAATTCCTACTGAACTGACCGAATTTCGATCCCTCTATGGGCAGGCTGGCTGTACTGAATACAATCAATAGACTTCAGTACAACCAGCCCGTCTGGCTTTTCTTGTACAATTACAGTAATCCTTGTATTCTGATGGTGGGGACACCTCCTGCCAACAGACTACAATAGCACATCGGGACGGATTCCCACACCAACATGTGTTAATTGGGGAATCCAGCAATTTTTTTCCTTTCAAAAATAGCTTGAAGTGGTTGTAAATAGAGTTGAGCGAACCCGGACTGTAAAGTTTGGGTCCGTACCGAACTTTGGGGTGTCCGGGACCCGGACCCGGACTTTTCAAAAAAAGTCCGGGTTCGGGTCCGGGGTTCTGGTAATTTTAATGAACATTCTTAAAAATGCTGTAAAAAAGCCCAAGAAGGTCCTAGAGGTCTTCAAAAGGAAGGAAAATGTGGGTAAGGGTGGGACAAGTGCCCTACAAAGAAATGGGGACAGGGAAATAACTTTAAATATTTTTAAAAAAATAAAAACATAAAAAATGCAAAAATGGAGATCATCTTCAAAATGGGTCTGAAAAGTGTTAATTAACATTAGAGGCCATAGAACTGTTCTAAAATCCTCTTCAAACTGTGTCAAAAAAGTATAAATAAGCCGGGAGTACCCATATCACTGTTCTGCAAAATGTGTGTGTCACTTTAAATGAAACCGGGAATCAGTGCACATCTCTTCTGCACAATTATTTCAAGTCTGTGTGTTACTTTAAATCAAACCGTCAATCATTGCACATCTTTTATTCACACTTCTTTTTAAAGTCTGTGTCACTTTAAATGAAACCGTCAATCATTGGACATCTCTTCTGCACAATTATTTCAAGTCTGTGTGTCACTTTAAATCAAACCGTCAATCATTGCACATCTGTTATTCACACTTCTTTTTAAAGTCTGTGTCACTTTAAATGAAACCGTCAATCATTGCACATCTGCTATTCACACACATGTGTTCTGCACCAGAACAGATGTTATTCACACATTACATCTGTTCTGCACACATCTGAAAATAGTTTAGAACACTTTACCTAAAACCGGGGAGAAACCATACACATGCTCTTCAAACATCAGGAATCTGTGTGTGAAAATACAGCATAGAGAAGAGCATGCATATGGTTGCGCTCTTCACACACAGTTTGCAGATGTTTTCAGAACAGTGATATCATATCAGTGATATGATACACACATTTTGCAGAACAGTGATATGGGTACTCCCGGCTTATTTATACTTTTTTGACACAGTTTGAAGATGATTTTAGAACAGTTCTATGGCCTCTAATGTTAATTAATACTTTTCAGACCCATTTTGAAGATGATCTCCATTTTTGCATTTTTTATGTTTTTATTTTTTTAAAAATATTTAAAGTTATTTCCCTGTCCCCATTTCTTTGTAGGTCACTTGTCCCACCCTTACCCACATTTCCTTCCTTTTGCAGACCTCTAGGACCTTCCAGGACTATTTTACAACATTTTTTGTACCTAAAAGTCCGGGTCTCCATTGGACAAAGTTCGGGTTCTGTCCGGACCCGAACCCGGACTTTGTCCCGAAGTTCGGTCGAACCAGCAGAACCCGGACTTTGTCCCGAAGTTCGGCCGAACCAGCAGAACCCGGACTTCTAGAAGTTCGCTCAACTCTAGTTGTAAACCCTTACATATACCCAGTGAGGTGACTGGCGCAAGTGATACACACAGAGATGTAACAAATCCTCCTACATAAGTTGTGCCTGTTTATCTGCAGTCTTCTCCTCTCTACATCTCTTCCAAGTTGCTGAATTACAAAGCTTGTGATTTGATTAAAATCCCTAGTAAAAACAGACTTGATTTAAATCATAATTTTCAACCACTTCAGCCGCGGAAGGATTTCACACTTTAGGACCAGAGCACTTTTTGCGATTCGGCGCTGCGTCGCTTTAACTGACAATTGCATGGCCGTGCGACGTTTAACCCAAACAAAATTTGCGTCCTTTTTTCCCCACAAATAGGGCTTTTTTTTTAATGGTATTTTATCACCGCTGCGTCATTTCTGATCGCTGCTATAAACAAAAGAAGAGCGACAATTTTGCAAAAAAAAAAAAACTAATTTGTTACTTTTTGCTAAAATACAAATCCAAAAAAAAATATAAAAAAACATTTTTTTTCAACGGTTTTGGCTGATTTCTTCTTCATATCTGTGATTAAAATTGCAATCGGCGTTTATTAATTGGTTTGTGCAAAAGTTGCCACGTTTACGGATGATGAGAATTAATTTCTGGGGTTTTTATTTATTTATTTATTTTTTTTACTAGTAATGGCGGCGATCTGCGATTTTTAGTGGTACTGCGATATTGGGGTGGACATTGATGTGAATGTGTTCCATAGGAACCCAGGTTAACAGCACTGTCCTGCATTTCTGTAATACATGTCTGCGGTCCGCAACCACTTTAATGTGTGGCCAGCCTTAAGCCTCGTACACACAATGTGAATTTTGGACGACAGACAAATTCCGTTTTTTGTTGGATGCTTGTCTCATGTCGAAAGTGAAGAGCGTACAAACAATACGAAAATTCTCCTACGACCAAATTCAACGTTAGAAGTGACCTAATGTGTTGAATAGTTTTGTATGTATTTTTTTGTTTCTGAGCATGCGTAGTCGTGATCGTACAATATTTTTCGTACGAAAACCGTAGTAATAATACGAAAATCGGATGTTTATTTGCCCTACGAAAAAAAATGTACTAGTCTGCACAACCAGCTATTTGTCTGATGAAAAATCAAAATCCGCTGTTGAAAGGAGTATACTAACGGTAAGAATTTAGAACGATTGGCCGCTGAACGCAAATTCCTGTCCGAAATTTGCATTGTGTGTACGGCCCGTTAGCCCGGTTCACACATGCGCGCTGTGCGATATCGCATATGATTCACACCGCACTGCAGTGCAAATCACATGCGATGTCCGTGTGATGCGAATTCAGCCATACAGATAATATCGTTGAAATCGCATCACATTCAGGCTCAAAACGCACAGGACCCTTTCTTGCGTCGGCACCATAATTGGATCATAGGGGTGTTCACACCTATGTGATCCGATTCATGTCCAAACTGTCAGATTGCACTGCGATATGCGAGCTGAAAAGGGGGTGTGGTTAACAACGTATTGACACTCCCCTCCATTTGCATATGGCTGTGTGAACTGCCGTGGGAGTCGGGTGCGATGCGGGAACCTGCAGTGGATTCGAAGGGTTCCCGCCAGGGGCATAGATAAGGGGGGGAAGTTTGGGGTGTCCATACCCCCCTCCCCAGAGCATCCTGTCAAAAATAAAAATGGTCTCTGCCCTGCTGTCTCTCATGGCGCCAGCACCGCAAAAACAAACAGCGGAGCACAGCAGTCAGTATTGCAGGTAAAGTGGATGCAGCAGGTCGGGTGTAAGGCACACTGTCACAGGCATTTACGTCACGCTGTTATGACCAGGCTGTAGTCCCGCCCACCGTGCCCGACTGTCTCTATACTCTATACTTGCCACCTTGGACTTCGAAGGAGAATGGAGCAGAGAACGTTCAAGGTAGCAGTACTGCTGCTAAGGAGCTGAGCCTCCCTCTTTCCTTTTCGGCTAGCTTGCTGCCTGAGAGACGGTCATCACAGTCACTTACCACCACTGCTGTATTGCCATTGAGGTAAGTGAGTCAACTGGCAAAATTATTGACTAATCACTGGATTTGTGGGTTACCACAGTCCAGCCTGGCTCTGTCAGCTATGTTGTGGTGCTGACTGCAGAGCCAAATGGATGAGGGATTACCCACAGCAACATTGCTGCCAGAGCCAGGCTGGACTGTTTGCTGCCCTCAGTGCCCTGGCCCTTTTTTAATTGTGTTGAGCACAGTTCACACTAGGATGTGGTGCAGAAAACCTGCAATGCATCTCCCCCGCAAGACTGTCTTTAACGTGGGGCAAAAGGGGCAGCTGCCATGGGCCCAGCCCCAGTCATTGTTGTGGGGCACAAAGCAGCTACCCGTAAAAAAGATGGTGGCCAAATACTACTGGGGTGGAGTTGGACTATAGCTGTGCTTGGTGCTCCGTCATCTCTTCCAATTCCCAACCAACCACTGCCTGACCTGCTGTCACGTGACCTCCACATCCCCCTAACAGCCAATCACTCCACCCTCTAACAACCAGACCTGTCATCAGTGGGAAGGAGAGGTAGGGACGGCTCCTGTCTCCTCTGTACAGTCCATGCTGAAAGTCTGGGACCTGTCCTCATTGTCAGTGTCACACAGTAAGTAAATGACATGTGTGGTGTGTGGGGACACTGATAGCACTTGTTATGGTGATCAGGAAGGACCTTTGTGAGTGTTCAGCAGACAATGTACAGGGATAGGAGATCAGACAGTACATGGATGGTCTCTGACCATCTCCTGTAGTAAGTTTGCAGGCTCTGACCATCTGCTGTACTATGTCTGCAGTCTCTGACCATCTCCTGTACTATGTCTGCAGTCTCTGACCATCTCCTGTACTATGTCTGCAGTCTCTGACCATCTCCACTAGTACATCTGCAGTCTCTGACCATCTCCTATACTATGTCTGCAGTCTCTGACCATTTCCACTAGTACGTCTGCAGTCTCTGACCATCTTTTGTATGCATGCAGTCTCTGACCATCTTTTGTATGCATGCAGTCTCTGACCATCTTTTGTATGCCTGCAGTCTCTGACCATCTCCTGTAATACACCTACAGTCTCTGACACACTCTTGTACTATGTCTGCAGTCTCTGACCATCTCCTGTACTATGTCTGCAGTCTCTGACTATCTCCTGTACTATGTCTGCAGTCTCTGACCATCTCCTGTACTATGTCTGCAGTCTCTGACCATCTCCTGTACTATGTCTGCAATCTCTGACCATCTCCTGTAGTACGCCTGCAGTCTCTGACCATCTCTTATACGCCTGCAGTCTCTGACCATCTCTTGTACGCCTGCAGTCTCAGACCATCTCACGTAGTATGTCTGGCAGTAAATGATATGCACAACCCTTTGGCGTGTCAGGGGCTGCAGTTGAGGCCCTGAAAATCTCATTGGTTGATCATCACTGGGATGCAGTCTCAAACCAAGCTATACATCCACACAATAAATGGAGTTTATGAGAGTCAGAACAAGCTGTTCAGGTTTAAAGTAGACCTTTCACCACGAAGGCCTCTTTCACACACTGCAGTCCCTACTTTCATAGCTGTGTGTGCTCTGCTCATTGCTAATGACACGTTCTAGGAGTTTTCTGTCTATTAGTGAGTCCCCCACCTCCCCAGTCCATGGTGTACAGGCAGTGAAATGATGTGCTCTAACCTCCAGCAACCAATCAGTGAGCGGTAATGATGTGCTCTAACCTCCAGCAACCAATCAATGAGCAGTTCATGACATGATGTGAATGGGGGGGGGGCAAAGAAAATGTTTGCTCATGGTCCAACCAATATTAAAGATGGCCCTGGTCCTGCACCACATTCAAATTGCACTTCCCTTGTAATCTACAGCGGGTGTCAGTGCAATCTTAACGACAACCCAAATGCAGTGTGTTTGCCTGCCCCAGATCCGATGACACAAAATGACCATGTGATCAGGTTTCAATGCGTTCCAAAAAGTGGTGCATGCACGACTTTGGTGTAATGCAGTGCAATCTAAGCCCATTGAAAATGAATGGGCTCAAATTGCACTGCACTGAATTGCATGTGAATTGCACAGAAATGTGATGCAGTTCCTGTGTGACTCAGCGTGAACCAAGGCTAAGGGTAGTTCACACCTATGCATGCGGTGTGGCCTGCATTTGAGTGGGAATGAGCTGCTGTCCCTGTGGGAAATGCAGGGAAAGGGCCCTTGCACAGCCACAGAGAACAACATTTTAAATTAAAAAATGCATTTTAAATGAATTTTAAATGAAAATAAAACATGTTATATTCACCTGCTCAGTGCAATGGTTTTGCACAGAGTGGCCCCCTGATCCTCCTCTTCTCTATGTGCCACAATAGAAAGCTGCTTGCTAAGGGGGCACACAGTCCATGCTCGCTCCTGTGCTGTGTGGGTCCCTGGAGCCATGCTCCATAGACCCACACGGCCACAGCGCTGGTTCTCCCCCAGGC
>BLSH010316550.1:127224-143590 GCA_018402905.1 Glandirana rugosa
GCCTACGCCACCTCTATGGTCTAACCAAAGCTCTCCTCACCGTCCCCTCGTCAGCGGGTCCGTCAAGAGCCTGCCCAGAAAGAAAGGTGGAAGCCTTGCTGTAACAGTGCATTTCGTGCTACCGGGGACTGGTACATGTCCGAGCCTGGGATGCCAGATAAAGGCGCATCCGCCTTGTGGAGATCCTGGAAGCATAACGTAATGTGAACGGCCCAGTCAGCAGCCCGCCCAAAGTGTCCCCCAATGTAGGTGTAATGAAAAATTTTAGTGGTGTTCCCCCGTGGTCTGAGCTTACCTCCATGTCTTCAACAGAGAGCCATAAGGGAGAGTGCAGACCAGAGTTAAGGCTCCGGATCCGTGGAGTGTGGTGGGTTACGCGGTCCGCGGCGGGAGCCCAACGGCCTGGGTAGGAGACCCCCCGACCCCATGGGGGCTCCGTTCCGCCTGGAAGGCAACACTTGCAGCCAATCTGGTATCTCCACCGCATCCGTGCCCAGAAAGGAGAACAAAGCCAGCAGGTCTGCAGGGTGATGTAGCACAAAGGCCACCGAATCTCTCCAGACCATTAGGGACAGGGGGAAGCCCCATCTGTAGGTGCAGCCAAGCTGGCAGATCTTCTCCAGGAGTGGGCGCATCAGTGCCAGGCGCTGCAGGGTTGCCCTGGAGATGTCGGGGAAGATCCTTTCTGCGGCCCCGTCAAAGTCCAGCGTTCCCCTCTCCCAAGCTTTCCGCAGGATCTGTTCTTTATGGGTGTACCGATGTATGCAACAAATAACATCTCGCGGTCTGCCAGGGTCCGTGGGGCAAGGTCCCAGAGCCCAGTGGACCCGATCTAGTTCCAGGTGGGCCGGTGGTGTGGGCGCTAGCAGCCCCTTGAAAATTGCCAGGACCGTGTTTCTGAGGTTTTCAGAGCTCGTGGCCTCAGGCAATCCCCGGAGCCGCAGGTTGTTCCGGCGGCTCCGGTCCTCGAGGTCCTCCAGGTGGATACTCGTGCCTCCATGGCGCTGAGAGCGGTCACCCAGTCTGCAACCTGATGTACCTCCTCACGCACCTCCTGCAGGTCTTTGCGGTGGGTTTCCTCCAAACGGAGGAATAGAGCCTTGATATCCACCTTTGTCGGTAAGGCCTGTATAAGAGCGCGGAGGTCTGAGTCGCCGGGCCAGACCCGATCTTCACACAGGATGGGTCCATGCTTTGCGAACGGAGAGCGTCCGGTAAGTCCGAGTAGCTGTCTGAAGCTGATGAGGCCGGGGAGGCAGGAGGTGCCGCCATGCTTGAGACCTTGCCACGTGTCACCGGTTTGCGGGTCCGGGGGCCGGACGACTGTAATCTTGTAGAATATTGTTGAATCTCTGGCCGAGGAGAGGTTCTCTGACAGTTCTTTGCCTTTCTCCTTTTAGCAGAGCTCATCCCAGGTCAAGGAGATTGCCTCAAAGAGTATATTTGCTGGGTAGCTTGCAGGAGCTCAGGAATCGAGCGTCTCTACTCCGCCATCCAAACCACGCCCCTCGTGCCTTCTTTCTTACATGTGAGCGGATTCATCCCAGATCCTTCCGGGAGCTGCAGGAGTTTTTGGATCATTGTGGAATCCCCCACCCCCCCGGCTCTGCCTTTTCGGGACTGTTCTTGTTATTGGACTGACTAGTAATGCACTACTAGGAGCGCTGTGTAAATGGTACGCGCCAGTGTACAACCAGTTGTCTGTCTCACTGTTCAGGAAGTTTACAACAGATGTTCCTGTCACACCTACTCACCAAGCCCAATGTGGTCGATACCAATGAAGAAAAAAAAAAGCATCCAAGAGGCGCTGGGACTTTGATGTGAGTTCATACGAAGTAGTGAGAGGGCAGACAGATTTGGAAACCTCACTGGTTCAGGTTAGGCTACTCAAAAAAGTCAGGACTACTTTTCACTGGGTACCCAACAGGTTACCAGAAAAAAACATGTGCTAATAAAAGGAATGGCGACCAATTGGGAAAAGAGTTCAAATAAATGTATTTGTTTACACTAATAAACATCTAACGCGTTTCAGGGGCCAGGGAAATCTGCCCATCATCAGGGCTTCAGTTAAAATAAGCCACTTGAATTAACTCAAAATAGGACTTTCCTGTGTGAATCTATGTAGGAAAGCTAACTGGTGGACTAGGAGAGTTACCAGTAAATTACTATAATGGAAAAAACACAGTAATTCTAACTCATTGTATGGTGATGGTACACTGAGTTAGATTAACTGTGTTTTTTCCATATAGTTATTTAGTGACTATTTGTTAGTCTGTCATTAACCGCTTAAAGACCGTGTCGCATACTTTTACTCCTGCAGAGTGGCAGCATAGTGCAAATCGCCGCCTATAAATGGTGATCTGCACACGCGCAGCTAGGGGCGAGCGCACGCCAATGGCGGCACACTCTCGTGCCTGCCGCACGCTCCCTGAGCGTGATCTGTGAACGTCTGTTAGAAAAGAAAAGCGGGAAACCGCCGTGTTACCCGCTCTGTCAGGTGGCCTGACAGAAATCTAGTGATCCCTGTACTCGGGATCAGTTAAATCTCTTATGCCCCTGCCAGCCCAGCCCCCTCACAGTTAGAACACGCCTAAGGAACATAGTTAACCCCTTCATTGCCCCCCGCAGGTTAACCCCTTCCTTGCCAATGGCCTTTATACAGTAATCAGTGGCTATTTAAATTTCTGATCGCTGTACAAATGTCAATGGTCCCAAAAAAGTGTCAAAAATGTCTGACATGTCCGCCGCAATATCGCAGTCCCGATAAAAATCGCAGATCGCCGCCATTACTAGTAAAAAAAAAAATTCGTAAAAACGCCATAAACTAATTCTCATGGTTTGTAAACGTGGCAACTTTTGCGCAAACCAATCAATAAACGCAGATCGCAATTTTCTTTTTACCACAAATATGTAGAAGTGTATATATCGGCCATAACTGATGAATTATTATTTTTTTTATAATTTTTTTTTTGGACATTTACTGTAGCAAAAAGTAAAAAATATAGTTTTTTTTTTCAAAATTGTCGCTCTTTTTTTGTTTATAGCGGTGATCAGAAGTGACGCAGAGGGGATCAAATACCACCAAAAGAAAGCTCTATTTGTGGGAAAAAAAGGACGCCAATTTGGTTCGCACAACAGTTAAAGCGACGCAGTGGCGAATTGCAAAACGTGCCTGGTCCTAATGTGGGAAATCCTTCCGGGGCTGAAGTGGTTAACAACTACATTACTCTCTGGGAGGGCTTTACCCTCCATTAGGAAGTATCTGAGTTTTTTCTGTATGCTTTATAGGTTAGTTGGCAGACACCCTACAGGTGGATGGGCAATCACTCAACAGCAATCCATCCTGAATATGCTTTTTTGTTGTTTTTTGATCTAGGAGAGTTACCAGCTAGCAGAAATCACATTGGCTGTTTTTTAGTGTAAACAAATGAATTAAATTGGACTCTTAGGCCTCATACACACGGCCGTATGTTAAAAAATAAGCAAAACGTCGGGCCCGACGTCAGGGTAAAATCTGCGTTTTGCATCGGCGTTAATGCGCGTTAGAGAGCGTCGGCGTCAATAGGCGTTTTTAAAAAAAAGAACATTCCTCTGCTATTTTTTAACCTAAAAACGTTGCCGTCAAAAACTCCGGTTAACGTTGGCCTGGCGTTAGTGAGCATTAGTGAGCGTCGGCATCATAAACGCCAAAACGTTACAGCCTTGGAATGCGCTACCCATGGGTTCTACTTTCAGCTCACTAACGCCGACGCCCTCTACAGCTCCAAAACGTCTGCGTTTTTATGGGGCCATTGAATAACATGGAGAGCTGCAAAAAATGCCAAAAAACGTGGTGTCAAAAAACGTCCATGTGTATGAGGCCTAATACTTTGGCCTGGCACTCCTTCCATTTGTCCAAAGTGGTTGATAGGCAGCAGATGTGGCAAATGCTGTAAGTCTTGGAGCCTGCAGCAGCACCACTGGAAATGACGAGACGCTGCCCGCACACAGCCCCGGGACCACCAAAGTGAGTGCGGCAATATAGCAGTCATGTGATGGTACAAAACTGTGGAAAAAAGGTGTTTAGAATCGTCTTTCAAAGTAACAGCAACAGAGGGACAGTTTGAATCCTTATAGAGTAGCAGTTACACCATTTGTCACCTGCTCTGACCATAGTCAATTCCTCCTGTTTTGTAAAGATACTTTTTAATAATACCAAATTACAAAATGTTGTGTATAGCAATTGTATGTAATTTTAAAGAAAATGGAGCTTACCTTTAAGCCATTACCCTGCTTTTCTATTAAACCGGCGTTTTCCTTTACATGATTTGTAGCAATAAGGCCGGTGTTTAGAATCCTGGAGGTGACAAGTCTATTTGAGATTTCTCACCTTCACATAGATCTTGAAGCGCTCCAGCACAAAATTCCATTTCAGCGATGTCTTCTGGTCTTCTGTTAAATTGAAAAATCCATCTACCTAAATCAAACACATGGAAATGCGCCATGAAAAATCATTATGACTTGTGCGGCGAGGAAACGGCGGCGATTACTCTTCCTGGCAAGGAATTAGAGGTGATGTATTGTGCAACATCATTTGAAATGTAAAATAAGTGAGGAGATACTTGCCGTGCATGATAATGTATCCTCTGCCACCTTGTCTGATAGGTTACAAGACAGAGTCCCGGTGTGATCGCTGATGTTCATCTGCAGATCCAGACTAGGGAGGGCAGATTTAGGGTCCTGGGACATCTCGTTGCAGAAGGCGTAGTTGCATCCTTCTAATGGATCCTTGATGAAGTAACGGCAGCGAGAGCTGAGCAAAGAATTATGCCATTAAATATTTCTTGCTTACAGGGAGGATTAAAAATGTATCACTGAAAGGTAGCATGCTGAGATATGGCATGCCATGAAAAATCTATATCCAGAAGTATTTTTATTACTTTAAAAGCCTTAAAGCTGTACTCCAGGAATTATTTGTATTGTACTGGTTCAGCTTGGCACAATATAAGTATGCATTACTTGTATCTAATGGATTTCTGGGGAAGCTGGAGTAGTAGTGAGCACTACAGCAGTCATAGATGCAATCATCCAGGTCCTGTTCAGGTTCTATACAAGAACAGGGGTTTTTTTGCTTGTATTTTTCCATTGAATACAAAGTGTTGGACAAGGTGAAGGGGAGGGGTGGTGATTTTTCGCTCTCCACCTTGTTCAATCAGAGAACACCTTGTATTCATAGAAAAAAAAAACAAAGCGTTAAATGAATGGGAACAGTGTGAGCAAGCGACCCTGTGTGGTCAGTGTGCAGTGGAGCAGCCACTTGCATAGAACCTGTGTAGGACATGGAAAATTACAGCTTGTCTTGATAATAGTGCAGACTCTTACAGTGTTTTCCAGCATCCCCAGCAGTTCTTCAAGCTTGTGCCAAGCTGGACCAATGTAAGTATGCAATAAAAATAATCACACTGCCGCAGTATATGTACAATGCACAGTTGGCAAGTGGACATCCTAATATCTGTGGTGCAATCATCATTTCCGTCCTTGTATGCTTCTGACCCAGATGTTTGCCCTTGAATCTATGATATCAATAAAGTTCATTTTAAAAAAAGTTAAAAAAAAAGTTTAGATAAAATCTAAAAAATGTTATCTAAACTTTCATTTTAAACATTATAAGGAAGTTTATTGCTATTACAGGGTGGTTGACAAGCCATCAATTCAATTAATAGTCACCAGGAAGAACTTTCTGGTGTGCAATTGAATATCCTTCTCTGGTTCTAAATTAACCAGGCTACAAATGTAAGCATCATTATTAAATAATAATATAAAATTCGGAGTACAAAATGAAACTGAAACATACCATCTAGTTCGAACAATTTTGGTGACGTTGTCATCAATATTCAGCAAGGAGATAAACGCAAACACAATGCCATACAGAGGACTCCTCTTGTCTGCAGCAGACGAAGCCATATCCATTATCTGCTGCACTGTGTATACATCTTTGATCATCTCCACTAAAAGAAAAAAAAAAAGATTCCGTTGAAGAGGTCCTATATGTGAAATATTTATTTCAGCACCTACAACAAAAGTTTATATACTATAATTAAAAATCACGTGTTCATGGAGTCCAGCAATGTCTTCCTCTCAGTCAATATTTTCCCCATGCTTCTATATTTCCAAACCACCATCTTGTATCCAAGACGATTGATTGCTGGCTGTTACTTCCTGAGTTTCCAGCCAGTCCCCTAATGTGCCACTAGATATCACACATGCACACACAGAGATCTAGTTGGCTGTTGATTTATTCACTGGTTACTGATAGACATCAGCATCACGTCATCTAAAGACACCATGGCATCCAGTAAACAAGCCATATCAGCTTTCTGATATTTGGGACTGAATATTCCCACCTAAGTGAGAAAACCAGGAAGTGGTATTCACCAAACACAAAACAGGAAAATTGGATGTCGTTATGTAAGAGTAAAGGGAAGGAAGGTAATGGCAGAAAGTTAAAGCAGAGTTCCACTCAAAGGTGGAACTTCCACTTCTCTGTCTCCTCTCCCCCTCCGGTGCCACATTTGGCACCTGTTTTTGATAGGTACTCTTCCCCACTTCCAGAGGCGGCGCCACAGTGCCAAGCATCGGAAGTTCGGCCCCCCCTCCTTCTTCCCCAGCAGCCGTATGTTTCCACATGTTTGCTGTGTCCCCCACATGGCTTCTCGCAAACTGCAAAAGTGACTTCTTATGGCTTTCTTTCAACAATGGCTTTCTTCTTGCCACTCTTCCATAAAGGCCAGATTTGTGGAGTGCATGACTAATAGTTGTCCTTTGGACAGATTCTCCCACCTGAGCTGTGGATCTCTGCAGCTCCTCCAGAGTTCCCATGGGCCTCTTGGCTGCTTCTATGATTAATGCTCTCCTGCCCGGCCTGTCAGTTTAGGTGGACAGCCATGTCTTGGTAGGTTTGCAGTTATGCCATACTCTTTCCATTTTTGGATGATGGATTGAACAGTGCTCTGTGAGATGTTCAGAGCTTGGGATATTTTTTTATAACCTGACCCTGTTTTAAACTTCTCTGCAACTTTATCCCTGACCTGTCTGGTGTATTCCTTGGCCTTCAGAATGCTGTTTGTTCACGAATGTTCTCTAACAAACCTCTGAGAGCTTCACAGAACAGATGTATTTATACTGAAATTTCAAGGGGTATGAATACTTTTTCAAGGCACTGTATCTGCTCTGTGTAATGATTTTGTATAGAGCAACCTTGATCTTCTTGGGTCCTCCGCCAGTGCTTCTGGCTCCTCTCCCTGCTGCATGCCCCCATAGCAAACTGCTTGCTATGGGGGCATTAATGGGATCAGCCAGATATAATATGTATACGTCCAAGCTTGACCAATGTAACTATGCAAAAAAAAAAAACAGACCTGGAATTCAGAGCAACTCTGGACAAAGGGAAAATCACAGGATAATGGCCCCATGTTGAAATAGGGAATCAGAGCACTATGACTTCAGGCGTCATTTCAGAAAATCAACCCATTATATGAAATTAACCAGTTGCCGTCTGCCCACCGTGGCTTGACGGTGGCAACTTAATTTGTTATTGCGAAACGGCGTCACCTGGCGGCGGCGGCGAGAACGAGTTTTGCAGCCGGAGGCGCGTTCACTGTGTTCCGGGGGGGCAGGGAGAGGGTACGGCGGACTCGATGTCCGCCAGTTACCCGCGACCACCCCCTGGAGTAACAGAACGGAGGTCCGTGTATGTAAACACGGATCTCCGTTCTGACAGAGGGGGAAGGGCTGTGATCACAGGCTCCCTGCCAGCCCAGCCTCCCACAGTTAGAACACACTGAGGGAACACAGTTAACCCTTACAGCGCCCCCTGCAGGTTAACCCCTTCACTGCCGATGGCATTTACACAGTAATCAGTGCATTTTCATAGCATTGATCGTTGTATAAATGCCAATGGTCCCAAAAAAGTGTCAAAATGGTCCAACATGTCCGCTGCAATATCGCAGTCCTGCGCCATTACTAGTAAAAAATAAAAAAATAAAAACCCCATAAATTAATTCTCATCATTCGTAAACGCGGCAACTTTTGCGCAAACCAATCAATAAATGCCAATTGCGATTTTTTTTTATCAAAAATATGAGAAAGAATATAAATCGGCCAAAACCGGTGAAAAAAATGTTTGTTTGTTTTTTGGATATGTATTTTAGCAAAAAGTAAGAAATATTGTTTTTTTTTTTTTGCTCTTCTTTTGTTTATAGCGGTAATCAGAAATGACGCAGAGGGGATCAAATACCACAAAGAGAAAGCTCTATTTGTGGGAAAAGAAGGACGTAGGGTACAACGGCGCACGACTGCGCAATTGTCAGTTAAAACAACGCAGTGCAGAATCGCAAAAAGTGTTCTTGTCCTAAACTGGGAAATCCTTCTGGGGCTGAAGTGGATAAAGCATTTGTTTATGGAGTGCATATGCATATAGCCATCATATATATGATAAGAAATAACAAAGAAAAATTTGAAATTGCATGTCCTTCTCATCATGTCAACAGCTGTCATCCCCATCTTCTCAGACTACCAAGGACCTTTGAGTATGGTAGGCACAGGCACAAAATATCTGGCATGGTTTAGAAGTTCATGTCATTTGCAATTTAGCAGTTTTGTTGAGACTAGTTTTTGGTAAATACAGCCAGAAAAACTTATGAGCGGTTAGCTGTGCATATTTAGTGAATACTATATATCATCATATGATAATACTTTTTGAGTCATAGCTTAAAAATCGAAATCTAACACCAAATAAGTTTTGGATAGAGTAGGCATTTTTTTGTGTTTTTCTTATGTTTCTTACCTTCTCTTGTCGCAATGCAACACAACAGGAAGTGAAAAAAATCTTGCCCAGGTGAGTGGAAATTCTGTCTAGATAGTTGCCACCAGATAAGGATAAATGCACCTATTCTTTTTGCCCCTTTCCCCTGACCTAGCCTATCTCAGCCTCCCCCTCCACAGATGCATACTAAACTCAATCCAACACCGGTGGTCCTGCTGTTTGCTTACATCTAGAGCCACAAGTCTTCGCTATCCTGACTACATCTGAACATTACAGCTCCAATGACTTCTATGGGACTGTCTTTGACCATCTCCGCTCTCAGGCCAAGACAGTAAAGACTTGGATGTAAACAAACAGTGGATCCATAGCCACTGAATTTGTTTAACTATACATCTGTAGATTTGGTTAGGAGGGTGGTCTGGTTAGGTCTGGGGAAGAGGCAAAAAATGAAATACATAAGTGCACTTATCCTTTAACCGCTTAACGTCTGCACTATAGCCGAATGACGTCCTCCCGAGCATGCGCTGCCTGCGCATCCCTGCGGGTCGTATGTGTATGAGACTCAGCTGATCCCAGATTGGAGGAAGGGGCCAATCCCGGCCCCTTACCACGTGATCAGCTGTTAGCCAATGACAGCTGATCATGTGATGTAAACAGAAGATCGGTAATCTGTATATTTTTTTCCCCTCATGTTGTCAGCGCGAGGAGAAAAAAAGCCGATCACTGTCTTCTGTCAGAAGGACATCGGTCCCTCACACAGAGAGCCGCGGCTGCTCATCTGTGCCACCAGTGCCATCTGCCAGTGCCCACCAGTGCTGCCAATCAATGCCCACCAGTGCTGCCAATCAATGCCCATCAGTACCTCATCATCAGTGCCACTGATCAATGCTGCCTATCAGTGTCACCTACCAAAGCCACGTATCAGCGCCACTTATCAGTGCCACCTATAAGTGCCCTTCAGTGCCAACCATCAGTGCCACCCATCAGTGCCACCAATCAGTGCCACCAATCAGTGCCCATCAGTGCCGCCTCATCAATGCTTATCAGTGCCCATTAGTGCCACCTTATCAGTGCCCATCAGTGCAGCCTATCAGTGCCCATCGGTACAGTATTTCAGTGCCCATCAGTGCAGCCTTAACAGCGCACATCAATGAAGGAGAAAAATTACCTGTTTTCAAAATTTTATAACAAACTATGAAACTGTCTTTTTTTTTCTTCAAAATTTTCGGTTTTTCATTTTTTTTAGCATAAAATAAAAAACCCAGTAATGATTAACCACTTCCCGACCGCCGTATGCAGGATGACGGCTAGGAAGTGGTTCAGTTATCCTGACTGGGCGTCATATGACGTCCTCAGGATAACATGCCGGGGGGCGTGCATCACGGCGATCGGTGGTGTGGGGGGGTCAGTCTGACCCCCCACATTACCAATCTCGGTAAAGCAATTCCATCTGAAGCATTTTACCATGTGATCCGCCTTGACCAATCACGGCTGGTCACAGTGTAAACAGGAAAGCCGTTTATCGGGTTTTCCTGCACTCAGGTCTGCAGACCTGAGCAGTGGAGAGCCGATCGGCTGCTCTCCTGACAGGAGGGGTTTGTGCTGATGGTTTATCAGCACAGCCCCCCCTAGGATCGCCACACTAGACCACCAGGGAGCCTGCCCAGGGACCACCAGGGATGTGCCCACCCAGGACTACCAGGGAGCCGACCAGGGACCACCAGGGAACCAATCTGGACCACCAGGGAGACCACCCTAGACCACCAGGTAAGGGGCATAGTGCCCAATATGGATGGCACTCAGTGCCACCTTCAGATGCCACCCTAGACCACCAGGGAATGGGCCCCTATCAGTGCATCTGCTCACCAGTGCCCCTATCAGTGCGTACCAGTGCCACCTATCAGTGCCCAGTGTCGCCTATGGGTGCCAATCAGTGCCGTCTATGAGTGCCCATCAGTGCCGCTTATCAGTGTCTGTCAGTGCTGCATATCAGTGCCCGTCAGTGCTGCATATCAGTGCCACCTATCAGTGCCCATCAGTGCTGCTTATCAGTGCTGCCTAACAGTGCTCATCATTGCTGTATATAAGTGCCTCATCATCAGTGCCGCCTCATCAGTGCCAATCAGTCTTGCCTCATCAGTGCCCGTCAGTGTAGCCTCATCAGTGCCCATCAGTGATGGAGAAAATTTACTTATTTACAAGGTTTTGTGACAGAAACAGAGAATTTTTTTTTCAAAATTTTCGGCTTTTTTTTTATTTGTAGAGCAAAAAATAAAAACCGCAGGAGTGATCAAATACCACCAACAGAAAGCTCTATTTGTGGGAACAAAATGATAAAAAATTTGTTTGGGTACAGCGTCACACGACCGTGCAATTGTCATTCAAAGCACAACAGCACTGAAAGCTGAAAATTGGTCTGGTAGGAAAGTGTTCTAAGTGCATTGTATTGAAGTGGTTAAATACCACCAAAAGAAAGCTCTATTTGTGTGAAAAAAATGCTAAAAATTTCATTTGGGTACAGTGTTACATGATCGTGCAATTGACATTCAAAGTGTGACAGCGCTGAAAGCTGAAAATTGGTCTGGGCAGAAAGGGGGGTTTAAGTACCCAGTAAGCAAGTGGTTAAAGGATTTCAAGTCCTGTTCCCGTGCCAACTGTAGCATTTCACCAAAACACTGGAAATAACAGGTGTTCCCGAGAGCCGCACATCCAATCAAATCCTGCTGTAACATGGTAGGTGGCAGTCCCAGCCTTCCTTCGCGATGATGCATTTAATTGCCCCCTTCCACCTGGAGACTCTGTCTCCATAAGAAAGCTCCACAGGGCAGAGCGAAATACATTGGGAGCGTGGCCTGGCAGGGGTCCAGGCTGAGGCTGGCATTTACCATCTTACAGCAAGATTTGATCAGATGTGCGGCTCTCCGGACACCTGTCATTTCCAGTATGGTCCAGAGCATAGGCGAGCTTCCCTCACAGCAGCAGGCAAAGGATCTTGTTCATATACCGTACCTGAGCAGCTCACACACATGTCTGATTTTATCAAGACAAATACAGAGGTTGAAAATACCAGCAGGAATAGGAACATCAATAAAAACCCAACAGGGGTTCTAACCTTTCACTAGTATACCCAAAACTTAGGGAAAATGTTCTGGCATTGGGTATCCTTTTAGGGACATTACAGGCATGAATAGCTGGTATTTGAAGCATTTCAATTTGAACTGAACTAAAAAGTTGAAAATTTGCTATGTTATAGGTGACATTTAAAGGTGTCAATTGTCCCTAAGCAGTACCCTGAAATATTTATCCGTTGTCTTGAATTCCAGCAAAAAAATAGCAGTGCATTTCCTGGTATGTGAGGGTGTCTGGGTATCCCTGTGCCTACAATGTTATAGCTGTATATCTGCAGTGTGAGATCTAAGGCGCTGCTGCCTCTGACTGCTAGTTTCAAGAAATTGGAAGAGAGATTTGTTGATTTCACTACTGTGCTTCTCTCTGGTTTCCTTGCTGGAGGTTTTGACACAAAGAAGCAAAACCCTGCCTCTACCAAGATAATGGGGGAAAGAGTATCTACATGGCAGTCATGGGTTAGTGACTGGTCCTTGACTCTATGTCTGACTGTAGGGGAATGCTTAAAGAGTTCAGTTCCTGTTTAAAAAGTTCCCAAAGTGATTTGCAAAATTTTTGCAAAAGTATTTGTGTTTGACACATTTGTTTGTATTGCTGTGCTTTGATTTGCAAGCAATGTTTGGCAGTAGTCACTTCTTGATGCTTGTAATAGAAGCCAATATAAACACTTCCCAAACTATGCTCCCTGCCTGTATAGTGTTTGAGAAACTTCTGATTTTCTGTTATTCTAGAGGCAAAGGTAAACTCAGCAAGCTGCTAAATGGGTGTCAAAAAGCATGTAAAAGGCTTGCTGTGTCAACACATGATAAATGCAATGGGGGCTTGGTAATCTCTGATAACAGTTTGATGAATTAGGCCCTTTGCAGAAAGCAATGTCAAAATCCCTTACAACAGTCAAGGTGTCTCTGTGAAGAGTATCGTATCTACATTGGGTAAATTGGACTGCCTTAGAAATAAGAGTATGAGAGACACTTATATAATTAGAGCATTGCCTTATCTACTTACAATTTACCGCCTCTGCTGCCGTCTCTTCACTGACTTCCACAAAGGCTTCGTTCTCAGCACATTCTCTGGCATAGTTCAATAAGTCACGTGCTTGCGGTATATCTTGATATAAATAAAAAAAAATAATAATTGCTTAAATCTTATAAACCTGCTTTAAATTGTTGAAATGAGAACACTTTAACCCCTAGGCACCGACAGTAAGCAAATATGTAGCTTCTCATCGGCTGGGCCTTGGCATACCAATTAGCAATGTAATTGGACAGCAGAGTCTGTTTACTTCCAGACGCCCATAAAGTAGAGCAGGGTCTGTCCTGCAGGGGCAAAGCAACAGTTCACTTTTAATTTTTGTGATTTTAAGTGACAAGTTATCCCTTCTTACCTGGATTGGGGGTGAAGATGGTTTTTGACACCACAGTTGCAACCATTGAATTTCGAAATGAGTCATAATTTATGCGTACCTCTGATGCAAATAAAACTAAATATAATAAAAGGTTAACAAAGTTAGATGATTGTTTAAATAATAACATTTAATCTTTTGCAGTTATATGTTGTAAGCGTACTCCAATATTAATCTAGTCACATTTTTGTTATACTGGTCCCAAACTAAAAAATAAAAAAAAAAAACAGTGGCCATTTAAGGCAGAACTATAGATAGGCTAAAAAATGAAATGTATTTTCCCTACTCCCCAGCGGAACATAGGGGAAGGCGATGCATATGTAGAGCTACCCCATAGGGGCCGCTGATTTTAACTGGTTCTTTCCCCACACAGTGCAAAGGCAGCCAGGCACACAGCAACAGTCCATTCACTCAGGCTCAGAAAGCAATCTAAGGGAGGTCTTTTTGTTATTTATTGCTGAAGAAATCTGAAACAGGAGAGGGTAGAGACTTTGTGGGATTCTCGAAGCGCCAAGCACAACTTGCAGAGGGCATTTCTTTATCAGTGGCACAAGAATAGTTTGACTAGTCTGTAGGTGCACAGCTGAAGACCATGCAGGAACATATAGCATGAGTAGTCTTAGACTAGGGCACCACTGTTAAAGCCCATGCGGGAATATATATAATACAGGGATGTAAACTAGAACAGTCTGTATTTTTGCAGCTGGGGAACTCAAAACAGTTTGCAGCATAAATAGGCAGGCTGGAACAGTTCACGCATCCACAGCTGGAGACCATGGAAACCAAACTGCAGCGCAGGAATTAGGCTCTACTCACAGATCCCGGGGGTAGAGAACAAGTTCATGGGCTCTGTCCATAGGAGAGTAGTCCAGCAGCCAGTCCAGGGGTGGCAGACAGCCCCCTAAAGCTTGCAGATCAGCTCCCTCTCAGCTCACAGATCCATCCCCACATGGGGGGGAAAAGACAATCTCCTCAGGGCTCCAGGCTATTTAACAGCAGACCAGCCACCATCTGGGCACACCTCCCCAGGGCCAGGCCCTAATAAATTTTCAGACTGGTTGTGTGAATTTTCCCTCCCTAAGCTCTAGAAATTTCTTCTAGAGGCAGGGGGAAGCAAACAAACTTCCAGGCCTGTGAAATCCTGAACAGACCAGAGCAAGCAATCACTGCTCCTCTGATTACAGAGCAAACCAAAAATTATAATTTACCTAGCAGCCTAACTAGGAGAGTTCTAGACCTATGTACAACAGTCCTACATATGGTTATGTCAGCAAGATGCATCGTTTAACCACTTAAGGCCCAGAAGGATTTCCCACATTAGGACCAGAGCACTTTTTGCGATTCTTCACTGCGTCGATTTAACTGACAATTGCGCGGTCGTGCGACATTGTACCCAAACGAAATTGATGCCCTTTTTTCCCCCACAAATAGAGCTTTCTTTTGGTGGTATTTGATCACCTCTGCGTCATTTCTGATCACCGCTATTAATAAAAAAAGAGTGACAATTTTGGAAAAAAAAACTATATTTTTTACTTTTTGCTATAATACATATCCAAAAAATATATATATATATGTAAAAATGTATTCATCAGTTTTGGCCGATATTTGTGGTAAAAAAAATCGTGATCGGCATTTATTGATTGGTTTGCGCAAAAGTTGACACGTTTACAAACCATGAGAATTCATTTATGCCGTTTTTACTAGTAATGGCGGCGATCTGCGATTTTTATCGGGACTGTGACATTGCAGCAGACATGTCGGACATTTTTGACACTTTTTTGGGACCAATGACATTTAAACAGCGATTAGAAATTAAAAAAAAAACACTGATTACTGTGTAAATGTCATTGGCAGTGAAGGGGTTAACCTGCAGGGGGCGATCTAGGGGTTAACTGTGCTCCCTAGGCGTGTTCTAACTGTGAGGGGGCTGGGCTGCCAGGGGCATAAGAGATCTAACTGATCCCAGTGACAGGGATCAGTAGATTTCTTACATTCCTGCAGGGGGCCATATAGGGGTTAACTGTGTTCCCTAGGCGTGTTCCAACTGTGAGGGGGCTGGGCTGCCAGGGGCATAAGAGATCTAACTGATCCCAGTGACAGGGATCAGTAGATCTCTTACATGCCGCCTGAAAGAGCGGGGAACCGGCGTGTTTACATCGGTGGTTCCCCGTTTTTCCTCTCTGCCAGGCAATCGCGAGTACTTGATGTCCGCCGGACCCACGGCCACATTGCTGCAGAGTGTGGCAGGAACTAGCCGCGCACGAGCGACTTGCCGATTATAAACGGCGATTCGCGATACAGCGCCACTCATAAAAGCATGTGAGGCGGTCGGCAAGTGATTAACCTGCCTAGCGGTATTCCCGAGCGTGACTCGGGGTTAATTTTCGCTACCAGAAGCGGTAAGCCCGAGTCACGCTCGGGGTACATTGCAGAGGGAGCAGCGGGGTATCCTTACCTGATCCCGGCAATCCAGCGATGTTCCCCGCTGTGATCGCCGGTGAGAGCCCCGGCGGATGTCTCCTCTCTCTCTTCCTGCTTCCGTCTGCAGCGTAATCTGACAGGACTGTATATATTGTATCACTTTTGAATCGCCCTCTGTGCGGCGCTGCGGCTCACAGAGACGATTCAAAAGTGATACAATATATACAGTGGAATCCTGTTACACTGTATCACCTCAGATTTTACCTCAGATCTTCACTGCTCTGGCTGCCCTTTTTGCCAAAAAAATATATAAAAAATATATATATTTTTTACCATGGCATCAAAGCGTCACTTTAGCGTCACCAAAGCGGGTTTGGATCAGATAAGTGACAGCGACAGTGACACAGAGCCCCTCGCAGAATTGAGCGACAGCGATAGCGATTCGTGGCAAGATTCATCATCCGACTCTGACACTGACCAGAGAAGTGGCGACAGCGACGAATCTGCACTTGAGCTCACTGAGGTGCGCACTTGGTGCCCTATTGATTGCGGTATGGATGCAGTACCACCGCCAAGATTCCCGTTTACAGGATCGCCTGGGATGAAGGTAGACG
>BLSH010316550.1:144503-157960 GCA_018402905.1 Glandirana rugosa
TTGATGGAAACTTTTATGTAAACGTGAAAATAATCGTCAACGTGAAAATAATTGGAGGGACCACCATACTAATACAGTCCTTAAAACAAGGTTTTCGCCATGGTAAAAAAACGTACCTTTAAACCACAATACATAACATCCGGACGTTAAGAATCATTAATGAATGAATTTGGACTGGTTTCTTATGAGATCATCTGGAGAGTCTACACTATTTCAAACTTTTTTATTTTAGTACTCAATATTAGATTATTTATTATATTGAAAATAAGTCATTACATTATTTATTACTTTAAACATATTTTGTTTTCTTTTAATCCGAAAGGAAACTAGGTTCTATTGCCCTGATTGCGACGTTGGTCTATGTGCAGTCCCATGCTTCAAAATTTACCACACCCAGGATGTTTACTGAATTTTCTTTTGTTTTATACAAATTTCATTATTTATTACATTACTGAATAAAAGTTATATTATTTATTAGATTATAACTCATGATTTTATTTTTTCAAACTTTATCACATCTGAGAGGTCTACTAGAGTATTCTTTGGTCAGGTTTAAGTAAGTAATTACTAAGAATTGCAGGCCTACAATACATAACACCAAATTTCCATGCAAAAAAATGGTACCGCTTTTGGAACAAAATTCCTGACATAATCATACCACCAGGGAGGTTAATAAAAGTGCAACTGCTAATAAAAGTGCAAATGTATTTTCAAAGGTAGTTTTTATTTATTTTTTGCATCTTCAGCTTTCATTAAAATAATATCTGGTGATGCTGCCACGAAGGTCCCTGTTCAAGCACTTTCTGTTATGGGGTAACAACCCTATGCCACTGTGTCCCAGTCCTGCTCATGCCTTGTCACCCTGTAACACAGTGTTCTAATGTGGACTACAAGTGCATATTTCAACACACACTATACAGGTATGGACCACTCTAGTCTCCATTAGGAAATCTGCCCTGAAAAATGGAATGAAGCTATCGCTGTAGTCAGTGGCATAATTAGAATCTTCAGGGCCCTGACGCAAGAAACCATGAAGTGCCCACCGACCCCTAGCTGGGGTCCCTTCTCTCTGAGACCACTGGTAGCACGCCAGGGCCCAGTCACAAGTGCGATCTTTGTGACCCTGGTAGTTCCACCACTGGTATCAGTAGTTTTTTTTTATCTTCCACGCTCTCCATCCTGACTGATTGTCAGGGCTGAGCTCAGCTCTCCCTTCTCAGAACAAGCTGCTCAGCTGAGGGTTAATTGCCAGTCTCAGCTTCCACTCTGTCTCACCTGATGACCGTATCCTGCCTCGTTAAGCCAGCTCTGCTGCTATATATACTGCCTGGATCAGATCGCAGATGCCTTCACTTGGTCAACATCTCTGGAGAAATCTCTGGTGTATTTTCCTCTAATATCCGCTCTGATTACTGAACCCTGGCTATGTTTTGACCACGTTTACTCTGTTTGTGTCTTTCAGAAATCACACACGCCCACGGCGACTAGCTAACTTATACTGCAGTAATACTTCACTGTTCTTTCACAGCCAGCACTACCTTCGGCCACCACTAGAGGGAGACTCCACTCCAATCCAGCTGGCTGACCACACACAGTCAGATACGGATCTTACATACAATCTGGTGCACTCTAAGGGTTGGGGAGCAGTCTAGCAATTAATACACACTTCTAGGGTTTCTCTAGCTATCCTGCAAGCTAAAACCCCGGTGCTAATCACTCTTCCTACTGTCCACACACCCACACCAGACCCACAATTACCAATAGCCTGCCACCACTCAACAGTTTATCCTCAGACTGGTCTGCTGAGCCACCACACACACACAGATCTCCGTCTGGCAGATCTGTTAGTTTACAATCTGCATGCAAACTGCCCACACACAGAGCAATTGCACACCGATTGGCACATAGCTTAAACCAAGTATTAAGGCACTATAATACAATAATCTCTCTAGAGATATGAGTCCTAGGTTAGTAAGCAGAAGTCACTTATTAATTTTAACATTTAATATCCCGAAAGTGGGCAGTGCATAAAATATATACAAAGGAAAAGGCGTTACAAAAAATACAAAAAGATAAGCAGACAATACATACAATTGACAATTCGCTATGAAAATAAAAAGGAATAAAAACAGAAATAAATGTTACGTTACCGCAGTCTATCCCTGGACAGAAGTATGTAAAGAATTTGTGGAAACCCCTCAGTCTAGAACTGACTTTGTAGAGGCACAACCTTGGAACATGGAGATTCCCCAATTTATTGAAATATGGATGTGGACTGAACATTAGCCCCTGGCCAATCAACCCTGGGGGGTGTTCCCGTCCCAGCCCACAGGATGTTTCATGTTCCGAAACGACCAACATCAAACCAAATCAGAACGGAGCTGACCACTGGATCATGGATAAGATTTCCAAAACCAGCGCCTTTTCCCGTTCGCGACAGTGCCAAACACGATCTACCTGCCGCAGCCCAGCTCCATCTAACGGTTTTAAGAATGCTTATCCAATTCTGTTGATTACGAAGTTATTTGACTTCCTCAAGGGAGCAATGGTTTTCACGATGCTTGATCTGAGAGGGGCATCCAATCTTGTGAGGATCAAGGAGGGCGATGAGTGGTACACTGCTTTTAATACCAGGACAGGCCATTGCGAATACCTTGTAATGCCATTTGGTCTTTGCAACGCTCCAGCAATTTTTCAGGAATTCATCAACGATGTCCTCCGAGATATGTTGCAGAAATGTGCGGTGGTTAATATTGACAATATCCTCATATATTCCAAGTCCCTAGAGAGCCACTAGGGTTGCCACCTCATCCCTTTAAACCTGAACACATATTAATTACACAGGTTCTGTGGCTGATTGAGTTGTTAATTAAACTCATTTAGTGCTTTATCTCCATTAAATTAGCCTCAGAACCTGTGTAATTAATATGTGTTCGGGTTTAAAGGGATGAGGTGGCAACCCTAGCCACCACACAGATGTCTGCCGTGTGCTTCAGAGGCTGAGAGATAATAACCTGTATTGTAAATTGGAGAAGTGCGAGTTCCATCGTGAACAGGTTAAATTCCTGGGTTATGTCATTTCCACTGCTGGTTTTTCGATGGACACAGAGAAGCTATAGGCAGTTCTACAGTGGCCTCGACCCGTGGACCCGTCCACTACAACGTTTTCTTGGCTTTGCCAATTATTATCAGAAGTTTATTTGTAACTTCTCTTCTCTGGTCAATCCCATGACTGATATGACCAAAAAGAACAGTAACCCACAGCATTGGTCTCCGGAGTCCATTAAGGCCTTTGAAAGTCTCAAGGCTGCCTTTGTTTCTGCTCCTGTGTTGGCACATCCAGATCCTATGTTACCCTTCATCCTTGAGGTTGATGCATCCGATACCGGAGTTGGTACCTTTCTGTCTCAACGTCCCGCCACTAAGAGCGCTATGCATCCTTGTGGCTACTTTTCCAAGAAGTTGTCTCCTGTGGAATGAAATTTCGAGATTGGGGACAGAGAGTTGTTAGCAATCATTTTAGCCCTTAAAGAATGGAGGCATCTCCTCGAGGGTACCACTGTTCCGGTTCTCATTTTGACTGACCACAAGAATCTCACATTCTTGTCTGATGCTAAATGCTTCTCCCCCAGGAGTGTGCGATGGGCTCTGTTCTTGTCAAGCTTCAATTACATAGTCTCATTCTTACCCGGTACTAAGAATGTAAGGGCAGATGCACTGTTGCGACAGTTTTCTTCCGCTTCCAAGATAGAGTCGGTTCCTGTTCCTGTAATACCTCCTGATCGTATTCTGGCTACGAAAATACGTATACCAGTCTCACTTCACCTTTGGATGACAAGATCCTTGCTGCTCAGATCCATGCTCCTCCTGAGAAACCTTGTGACCTCTGCTTTGTTCCTGAGCGTCTCCATACTGCTGTGCTCCAGACTTACCATTCTCCCAAGGCTGCTTGTTACCCTGGGAAGAGTCAACTCATTTGGGCTATTTCCCAACAGTTCCAGTGGCCTAGTCTCCGTGCTGATGTAGCTGCCTTTTTATCAGCCTGTTCTGTGTGTGCTCAGAACAAAACACCACAACATCTTCCAGTAGGTCTTCTACAACCCATACCCAATGGAGAGCGGCCTTGGACCCACCTGTCTATGGATTTTATTCTGGAGTTACCTAACTCTCAGGGTAACACAGTTATCCTTATGGTGGTTGTCCGATTCTCAAAGCTGTCACATTGTATTCCACTTAAGAAGTTGCCCACATCCAAGGAACTGGCATCCATTTTTACTCGGGAGATATTTTGCTTACATGGGCTTCCCAAGGTGATTTTCTCCGACAGGGGTAGCCAGTTTGTGTCCAGGTTTTGGCTCGCCTTTTGTGCACAGTTGGGATTTCAGCTTTCCTTCTCTTCTGCGTATCACCTGCAGTCCAATGGGGCCTCAAAAAGAGCCAAATAGTCCTTGGATCAGTTTTTACATTACTATATTTCTGACCACCATAACAACTGGTCTGACCTGTTACCTTGGGCAGAGTTTGCCCACAATAGTGCCGTCAATACCGCTTCCCGATTGTCTGAGTTTATGGCGAATTATGGTTTCCAAGCAGCCATGTTGCCTGACTCATTTGTTCCTCAGAGAATTCCTGTGTTGGAGGAGCATCTCCGTGGTCTTCATTCCACTTGGGTACAGGTCCAGGAGTCTTTGCGACATGCCATTGATAGGTACAGATGCCATGCTGACCACAGACGCCTACCTGCGCCTTCTTACCAAGTTGGGGAGAGGGTCAGGCTGTCTTCTCGCAACCTCCAACTCTGTGTTCCCTCACTGAAGCTGGCACCACGGTTTATTGGGCCTTTTTGTATTCTCCACAAGATTAACCCAGTGGCTTATGCTTTAGACCTGCCTTCTAATATGCAAATTTCTAATGTATTCCATGTCTCCTTGTTAACACCTTTGGTATGCAACTGCTTCACCACCTCGGTACCACGTCCTCATCCTGTTCAGGTTGAGAACCAAGAGTAGTATGAAATACAATCTATCGTTGACTCCCACAGGTTTCGTGGGCGCATACAGTACCTGGTTCATTGGAAAGGGTATGATCCGGAGGAGCATTCTTTGGTCTCAACCTTGGACGTACATGCTCCTGTCCTTCCTAGTGCTTTCCATAGACATTTTCCCCTCAAACCTGGGGGCCCCCCTAGGTGGGTCATTGAGGAGGGAGTACTGTACTGGGCTGGGCTCAGCTCTCCCTTCTCAGAGCAAGCTGCTCAGCTGAGGGTTAATTGCCAGTCTCAGCTTCCACTCTGTCTCACCGGATGACCATATCCTGCCTCGTTAAGCCTGCTCTGCTCCTATATAAACTGCATGGATCAGATTGCAGATGCCTTCGCTTGGTCAACATCTCTGGAGAAATCTCTGCTGTGTTTTCCTGTTAAAGACTTTGCCTGTTTGACGTTCCCTTCTGGTTCCTGGATTCAAGACCCTGCTCAGCTGATTCTCCTCCTGGCTCCTGACCCTGCATACTGTTTGTTTGACCTCGCTGATCTCTGGACTCCCGTTTCATTGGCTTGCTCTAAATATCCGCTCTGATTAGCAAACCCTGGCTATGTTTTGACCACATTTACTCTGTTTATGTCATTATACCTTTTTATTAAAAAGTGTGATTTTACTTCACTTCTGTCTTGGTCTGATTCATGGTTCCTGACACTGATCCCCAGGGAGAAGGGAGGGGGGAAGCCAGTAGAGCTGCGGGGGACGAGGGGGGGGGGCAGGAAAGAGCACAGGGGGAATGGAGAGCACACGGGAGGGCAGCAGAAAGAAGCTTGATAGGAGTAGCGGCTGCATATAGAGGAACCAATCTCTGCTTTCTCTCCGGCCGCAGCGGCTGAATGCCCACTTCTCCTCCTCTCCCTTCCGCAGGCATTCAGTGGCAGCAGCAGGAAAATGGAGAGATCTATTCCTCTATATGCAGCCTTCCACGCTGCTCCTACTATCTGCAGCATAAGGCTGGGTTGCAATTGTGAACCCTGCAACCCCTGTAGGTACTCCCCTGGCTGGAGTGTACAGTATGTATGCAGACTGGAAGTGGCTACGAAGAGTCTGCAGGGCATCAGCAGCACTGAGGTGTAACAAAGAGTGAAAAAAGTGGAAAGTTTTGCTTATGATACAATTTTTTTTTGGAAAATAAATGTTATTCAGTGAAGGTTTACATCTAATTTAACAACAGATATGGTTAACCTATAAATATTTCTGTCTTTCTTCTCAATTTTAAATGGAATCTATAGATGTAACTGACACATGGCTGAATGAATAATACAGTCATATTTTCAAATATCTTCATTGATATAAAGAAAACAGTATTTACTTCAAAGAACAAAAGTTGAAACGAGTAGGAAAGACTACCTGTTTCTCTTGGCGTCCAGCTTTGTGCCAGCTTAATTGATTCATTATCCCAGCTAAAGTTCAACAAAGAGAATCAATCTATTTTGCTACAACATTCACAGGTTTTATTAGATGCAATAAAATTGCTGAAAATGTAGAAATGAAATGACCTGTACTTTATGCATTTCATGATTCAGTCGCTTGTTTTCTTTTCATTGCTGCATTTTCACAAAACTTTATGTTCAATAGTTCCCTGGATGAGAAAATTAAATGCATGTAGCAATCCAAACTTACCAAATCATTGGAAATGAATCAACCGAGTAGTCAAACAGCTTGACCTCACACCTCCGACCTGCTCTTTTGTCAGAAGTGGTAAAAGATTTTACTTCTCCAACCTAGAGAAAATTTTAAAAAATGAATTCTCTAAAATAAGAGCCATGATCTTCTTTAAATGCTTACACTATACGGCCAATAATTTGTGGGAACATGACACCATTATTATGGAACTAGCCCTCCTTTTTAGATATAAACCTTCCACTCTTCTGGGAAGGAGTTCATAATATTTTAGAGTATGTCTGTGAGAAATTGTGCCCATTTGGCCAAAAGAGCATTTATCAAGTCAGGTGATGATGTTGAGTCAGAGAAGACCTGGCTCACAGTCTTCCAATTCATCCCAGAGGTGTTCTGTGGGGTTGAGGTCAGGACTCTGTAGGATACTCAAGTTCGTCCATCATGGAGCTTGCTTCGTACACAGGGGCACAGTCACGCTGGAATGGAAAAGGGCCTTCCCCCAAACTGTTCCCACAAGGTTGGAAGGGCACAGTTATCTAAAATGCTTTTGTATGCTGTACCATTTATAGTGCCATTAACTGGAAACATTTGAACTCCTTTGTTTGGGCTATATAATGATGGATCATATATTTTTGGGGAGTGGGGGAACTTTTGAATAACATACCTGTTTAAATAACTTTAGTATAATACATATAGCATAATGTTATTTATGTTTGGTTAAAGAGGTTGTAAACTCTGTAAAAAAAAACAAAAAAAAAACCAGAAAGACAAAGGCATGAAATACTTACCTCAAAACGAAGCTCTCTCAGCAGCGCCCGCATGCTCCTGAGACGGCTAACATTGATTGGCTGGAGCCGCGATGACGTCACTCCCGCGCATGCGCGCAGGAGCCGCCGGTCATGGTACAGGGTCCTAAAGAAACGGCACGGACGGCAGTTTCTTCAGAGCACATGCGTTGATGACGTCAGCGTATATAGTAAATATCTCCTAAATGGTGCAAGTTTAGGAGATTTTACAGTACCTACAGGTAAGCCTTATTATAATTTTACTTGTAGGTACAATTAAAAAGGAAGACTTTGCTTCCTCTTTAAGGCCACATTAATGAGGGCAATGTCTTTACATGTGTCATTCTGCTGTGATTTGTATTGCATATTTTTGCTTTTGTTTTTAAACCCATGCTATAGATATACAATACAGTAAATGTGTATTCCCCCCTCCTTCTATATCTTGTTTCTCTTTATCTTTTCATATTTTTTATATTTCTTTTTATATTTTCTCTCTTTTCTTTTTTCACCTGCCCTCTCTCTCCACTTCCCATTCTTCTTTTCCTTCACTTTCTCTCCTCTTGTTTTCTCTTACTTGCTTTCTCATACTCTTTCTGTCGCTCTCTTCCTTTCCTTCTCTGTCTCTTTTCTTGTATGCTGTAGAACTATAGACAAATGATTGCCTGCAAAGGCGAACACATGCATCTGTCCTGCAAGCGCGCAAAGAGTGATCGAACCACACATGATGTATCACCGCAAACGTCAGATCAAGGGCAATCATTTTAGCAGCAGACCTCCTGTGTAACTCTAAACTGGCAACCTGTAAAGCTTTTAAAATGTCACCTATGGATAATAAAATTTACATAATTTGGCACCAATCCACAGGCATGCGCAATTTTACAGCGTGACATGTTTGTTATCTATTTACTCGGCTTAACGTCATCTTTTGTATCTTACCAAACAATTTGGTATTGTGTGTTTTTGTGCATTGAAATTCAAAAAAGTGTATTTTTTCCAAAAAAAATTACGTTTAAAAAACTGCTGCACAAATACTGTGTGACATAAAAAAATCCAAGACCCATCCTTTTATTCTTTGGGGCCTCTGCTTTAAAAATATATATAATGTTTGGGGGTTCTAAGTTATTTTATTGCAAAAAATACAGATTTTTACATATAAACAAAAAGTGCCAGAAAAGGCCTTGTCCAGAAGTGGTGAAATAAAAGTAGCAGGGGGTTTTCACACAATAAGTGGTGTTGGGATGTATAGACCAACTGCAGGCAAAATTAAAGGATAAGTTCTTCCTAGGGAACACGTTACATGTTCCACTCCTTTTCAGTGTGGAAAATGGAACATGTTCCCACTCCTGCAACTGTTGCCCACCCTGCTGCCTCTAGCGTCAGCAATCAGGGGATCCCCGCTTGCTGTCACTTTTTTTTTTTTAAAACGCAGCCACGCATGGCTCCGCCTGCCCAGCCACGTCATCCATTCACAGAGTTCTGTGAATGGGAAACTACATGTACCGACAGCTTTTATGACTGTCGGCTTGTAGTTCTCAATGAACTACCATGGTGCTGTTGAGCAGTTCATTGTCTCTTCCTATCAGTGTGTATCTGCCTGCCTGTATGAGGTATGAGCAGACTGAGACAATGACAAGTCTGCAGAAGTCCTGCATGGCACCCGGGATCTGCTGAGTGCAGGTGCAATGCTTTCCAGGCTCAGAGAAAAAAAATAATAAATGCACATTTTTTTCTGCAAAAAGATGTGCATATTATTTTTTTTAAAAGTTTAACTTTAAAAAGGAGCCCCAGACAGTGTTTAAAATGTAAGGCTCTGGTGACGCCTCCTCCCTGGAGCTGTCCCCATGCAGTAATCCCATTCCAACACAAGATGTCCTCAGTCTTCCAGGTTAATTGATTCCCAGGACTGAGGACATACTTTGAGTGCAGGGCATAATAGACCTGCCCTCTCGGGGCGTAATCATGTATAATGATGCAGAAAGAGAAGATCTGAGGGCACGAAAGAAACCAGCAAAAAATACAATGGAATGGAGCAGTGCCTGCATGGAGTAGAAAGGAGTACTGAGCACCATGCCTGAAGGTGGCACAAAACACATCAATGAAGCTGGATAAGGTAGGTTTTGCCAACTAGAAATGCAGTGACAAATGTTCTAAGAAAATATCACGTACTGCAGGATGACGTGGAGGCTGTATGACAGCATCATGAGTCAAGGTGGATGAAGACCCACTCAGGTTCACAAGTAAGAATTTTAGATTCTAGGTTTTAGATCCCTTTAAATACCTTAAACTCTATCTGATAATGTCTTGCCTCTGTTACGCATAATATTTATGAGAACAGATTACCATACCTGTCTTACAGCAGCCAGAATGTTAATAACTTCCTTATTCAGGCTTTGTCCATTAGCAACAATGTCCTCCAGTGAATAATAATCATTTGGGTGCTGTGTGGGGATATGCAGTAATGGCAGCAGGGAGTCATCAGTATCTCGGGTAGAACATACCTTCACCACAGAGTGCACTTCACTGATAAGCAGTTTGTAAGAACTAAAAGAAAAAAGGTGGATTTGTTTTTGTCAATGTGCATATAGATGAAATACTGTGCTAACAAATTGAAGCCAAAGCCAGCACACAGCAAACAGTTTTTTCTCCTTTTGGGATAAAGTTTTTACATAAATAGATAAAAGCTAAAAATTGTAAAAACCCATACCATACCAGTGTTGAAAGGTTTGTCTCACCCTTATAAACTGATACATCTGGAAAAGAGTATGTTCTTTTGAAAAACAACAGACTTACTGGCTGGATCACCAGATGAAAATAGAAGGAAGAAAGCCTAAACAAGAAAATTAATGCACAAAATAAATGCACCTTTGGCATGAATTGGAACACTAACTGTGAGCCAGGTTCTCGCCAAGATCAATAGCTGAAGTCACAAATGCTCCTTTGGCTGAATGGGCCCAAATGCCCAAAAACACACTTTAAAATCTTGAGCAAAGCCTTCCCAGAAGAATGGAGGTTGTTATATGCAAAGAGGGGCCAACTCTTTATTAATGCCCATGATTTTGAAATAGTATGTCCAACAAGCCACTGTGCATCTGTGCATCCAATGGTCCTTTTGTGTTTAAAAGGAAATTTCCCATCTCCTATCAATTCGGACACAACTGTTGTTACTCCATCCTGATATTTTAGGTATAGATGGAGTCTGGTGGCCCAACTGACCCAGTAGAATGATCTGCTGCCATATTTCCCAGCTCTGTCCCTGCTTATCTTGAAGTTTAAATTCTCTTGCAACACCATCCCGGTTCTCTCAATTCCCACAAAGTGTGCAGACCTGGCAACATGGCTGAAAAGACAAAATAACAGGGGTGTAAAGTGTATTTAAAAAAATGATCGCTCTCATCACCGAAGTTCTATCTGAGGATCCAATATCTGAGAAAATTCTTTTTTTCTTCTTCTTTTTTTGCAGAACTGAATTTCGATTCAGAATTTTTTAGATGAATTAAAATATCTACTTAGTGTGGAGTCTCCTAGGCAGGGCTGCAAACGCTAAGCACACGGTTGCAATGCGCTACTACGGGGTTAAAGCAGGTGGTGAGGATGCAATATGCCTCCTTACCACCTATCAAATGCTCTCTGAAGGAGGGGAGACACATGGGGGGCCCAAACAGCGGGAGGGTAGTGGGGCAGATACCAATCCCCCTGCAGCACAGCCAGAGGGAGCAAAAAGAGGAGAGGCCAGCAGCGCTACAGGGTGAGCCACAAGAGTTAGCAATAAGGCAGTACAGCCGGCCATCCTGCTCAGCAGGTGCTGGGCCCCCTTTTGAACCCATGGGGCCTGGGCCCAGTATAGGAGGGCTGGCTGTACTGCCTTATCAGCGGCCCTGCTCCTAGGATGGATAAATTGTGGGAACAGTGGCAAGCAGATATTCCAGCCCTGGATAGGGAGTCTTGTGAGGAAAGCTTTGAGGATAGCACCAGGTTAGTTATATCTTCTAGAAATAACTCATACTTTCCAACTTTTCTGAGATGGGAATGAGGGACACCTATTAGCAAAAGTATGTAGGCATAGGACACACCCCCTGCCACACCCCCTTAAAGGAAAAAAATGATTGGTTAAACCTACAAGTGCTTTTTGTACCACTACTATTTTTTTATATTGGCTTTTGAAATTTACAAATGCAGCAATTTAGAATTTGGGTGAAAGGTTTAGCACTGGCAAACACTTTTTGATAGATAAGCAGTGTATTTTATATACAACTATATAGATAAGACCAACATAAGGGACAAATGAGGAGGAAAGAGGGACAGAGGGACTTTGTTCTGAATGAGGACAGTCCCTTGATATCCGGGACAGTTGGGAGCTATGGATAAATTATTTCAAACAAAGTTTCTGCAGAGTGTACTTCCCACCGCAGAGGTTGCACAGAATCTATCCACAGTCCTCTGACTGCACTAGTCTCCTATATACCTGTCTGCAATTGCTCTTCTGAATTAGCGTTATTGGGTATACAGGATGACGAGCAAAGACCTATACTAAATTGTTAATTTATTATTTATTGTATTATGCCAAGAAGGAAAGATTACTGCTGTGCATTTTTTTTTATATCTGTTGTTTCTTGTACCACTTAGGCCTCATACACACAGACGTTTTTTGACGCCAAGGCTTTTTGGCGTTTTTTGCAGCTCTCCATTTTAGTCAATGGCCCCATAAAAACACAGACGTTTTTCAGCTGTAGAGGGTGTCGGCGTTAGTGAGCTGAAACTAGAACCCACGGCCAGCGCGTTCTGAGGCTGTAACGTTTTGCGCTCACTACGCTCACTAACGCCCACTAATGCCGTACCGGCCTTAACAGGCGTTTTTGACGCCAATGTTTTTAGGTTGAAGAATAGCAGAGGATTTTTTTTTTTTTTTAAAAACGCCTATTGATGCCGACGCTCACTAACGCGCATTAACACTCATAACGCCGATGCAAAACGGCAAAAAAAAAGCCGATTTTTCTCTGACTTCGGACCCGACCTTTTGCTTATTTTAAAAACATACGCCCATGTGTATGAGGCCTTAGACTCACCGGTCACTTTATTAGGTACACCTGTTCAATTGCTTGGTAACACAAATTGCTAATCAGCCAATCACATGGCAGAAACTCAATGCATTTAGACATCTAGACGTGGTGAAGACAACTCTCAAACCAGTCTGCCCATTCTCCTCTGACCTCTGACATTAACAAGGCATTTTCCTGCACACAACTGCCGTTTGCTGGATATTTTCTCTTTTTCAGACCATTCTCTGTAAACCCTAGAGATGGTTGTGCGTGAAAATCCCAATAGATCAGCAGTTTTTGAAATACTCAGACCAGCCCGTCTGGCACCAACAACCATGCCACGTTCAAAGTCACTTAAATCCCCTTTCTTCCTCATTCTGATGCTCAGTTTGAACTTCAATAGAAAGGCAACAGTAACTCAAATAACCACTGGTTACAACCAAGGTATGCAGAATACCATCTCTGAATGCACAACACATCAAACCTTGAAGCAGATGGGCTACAGCAGCAGAAGACCACACTGGGTGCCACTCCTGTCAGCTAAGAACCGGAAACCGAGGCTACAATTCACACAGGCTCACCAAAATTGGACAAACGTTGCCTGGTCTGATGTCACAAAGCTCAAATCATCTCACCACTGGTTTCTTGAACATGACAATGAGTTCATTGTACTCCAATGGCCTCCACAGTCACCAGATCTCAATGCAATAGAGCATCATGGATTTGCAGCCAACAAATTCTGCAGCAACTGTGTGATGCTATCATGTCACTATGGACCAAAATCTCTGAGGAATGCTTCCAACACCTTGCTGAATCTATGCCACAAAGAATTAGGGCAGTTCTGAAGGCAAAAGGGGGTCCAACCTGGAACTAGCAAGGTGTACCTAATAAAGTGGCCGGTGAGTGTATATGTTCAATAAAGAGCAATGCTGGTTGCTAAATAAAAGATGTAAGGCTTACCTGCTCTGTGCAATGGT
>BLSH010316550.1:166023-180172 GCA_018402905.1 Glandirana rugosa
GGGGGGGGGGGGGGGGGTCGTCACATTTGTTGAGTGCCTAAGACAGGTCCAACCACTCATATTAACCACTTGACCCCTAGGCCAGTTCTGACATTGCTCAAATACATTGGTTTGGTCTGATGCTTTACAAGCTGGTAATGGCTTGTAAACATCAAATAGAGAAAACTGAGTACTGTCAGTGATACTTTTTTTATTTGCACTAACATACAATTTTTCAGGACAAGCTTTCGGGGTGTCCCCTTCTTCATGGTCCAAGCAGTACTGATTCACAAGAGTTTTAGCTGAATGTTAAAAAAGAAGAAAAACAAACAAACACAAATGGTAATTAAGCTTGCAGTAAACTCATTGAGATAACACATTACAATACCAAGCCACCTACATTCAGAACTTTTCAATGTGATTCCAGATAATCCAGAAATTGGAGACTTCTACATGTTGCTCAATATTCATAAGCAAGGAAATCCAGGCAGACCCATCATAACAGGTATGAATACACTTACTGAACATATCTCAGAAAATGTGTTAAAACCGTTAGTCATGAACACTGCGAGTTTCCTGCAAAACACCACTGATTTTCTTAACAAGCTCAACAATATACAGTCAGGTCCATAAATATTGGGACATCGACACAATTCTAATCTTTTTGGCTCTATACACCACCACAATGGATTTGAAATGAAACAAACAAGATATGCTTTAACTGCAGACTTTCAGCTTTAATTTGAGGGTATTTACATCCAAATCAGGTGAACGGTGTAGGAATTACAACAGTTTGTATATGTGCCTCCCACTTTTTAAGGGACCAAAAGTAATGGGACAGCCTCCCACTTTTTAAGGGACCAAAAGTAATGGGACAGATTAACAATCATAAATCAAACTTTCACTTTTTAATACTTGGTTGCAAATCCTTTGAAGTCAATTACAGCCTGAAGTCTGGAACACATAGACATCACCAGATGCTGGGTTTCATCCCTGGTGATGCTCTGCCAGGCCTCTACTGCAACTGTCTTCAGTTCCTGCTTGTTCTTGGGGCCTTTTCCCTTCAGTTTTGTCTTCATCAAGTGAAATGCATACTCAATCGGATTCAGATCAGGTGATTGACTTGGCCATTGCATAACATTCCACTTCTTTCCCTTAAAAAACTCTTTGGTTGCTTTCGCAGTATGCTTCGGGTCATTGTCCAGCTGCACTGTAAAGCGCTGTCCAATGAGTTCTGAAGCATTTGGCTGAATATGAGCAGATAATATTGCCCGAAACACTTCAGAATTCATCCTGCTGCTTTTGTCAGCAGTCATATCATCAATAAATACAAGAGAACCAGTTCCATTGGCAGCCATACATGCCCACGCCATGACACTACCACCACCATGCTTCACTAATGAGGTGGTATGCTTTGGATCATATGCAGTTCCTTTCCCTCTCCATACTCTTCTCTTCCCATCACTCTGGTACAAGTTGATCTTGGTCTCATCTGTCCATAGGATGTTGTTCCAGAACTGTGAAGGCTTTTTTAGATGTTGTTTGGCAAACTCTGGCCTTCCTGTTTTTGAGGCTCACCAATGGTTTACATCTTGTGGTGAACCCTCTGTATTCACTCTGGTGAAGTCTTCTCTTGATTGTTGACTTTGACACACATACACCTACCTCCTGGAGAGTGTTCTTGATCTGGCCAACTGTTGTGAAGGGTGTTTTCTTCACCAGGGAAAGAATTCTTCGGTCATCCACCACAGTTGTTTTCCGTGGTCTTCCGGGTCTTTTTGTGTTGCTGAGCTCACCGGTGTGTTCTTTCTTTTTAAGGATGTTCCAAACAGTTGATTTGGCCACACCTAATGTTTTTGCTATCTCTCTAATGGGTTTGTTTTGTTTTTTCAGCCTAATGAGGGCTTGCTTCACTGATAGTGACAGCTCTTTGGATCTCATATTGAGAGTTGACAGCAACAGATTCCAAATGCAAATAGCACACTTGAAATGAACTCTGGACCTTTTATCTGCTCCTTGTAAATGGGATAATGAGGGAATAACACACACCTGGCCATGGAACAGCTGAGCAGCCAATTGTCCCATTACTTTTGGTCCCTTAAAAAGTGGGAGGCACATATACAAACTGTTGTAATTCCTACACCGTTCACCTGATTTGGATGTAATTACCCTCAAATTAAAGTGGAAAGTCTGCAATTAAAGCACATCTTGTTCGTTTCATTTCAAATTCATTGTGGTGGTGTATAGAGCCAAAAAGATTAGAATTATTATTATTATTATTATTATACAGGATTTATATAGCGCCAACAGTTTGCGCAGCGCTTTACAATAAAGAAGGGACACAGTACAATTATAATACAGTTCAATACAGAAGGAATAGGAGGGCCCTGCTCGTAGAGCTTACAATCTAAAGGGAGGGGGAATTGTGTTTATGTCCCAATATTTATGGACCTGACTGTACAACAATTACCACCTCATACACTTCTAGTCACTATGGATGTAGAATTTCTGTACAGTAACATCCCTCACAAGGATGGGTTGGCCGCATGTCACAGATTCTTATCATCCTCACCAAACGACAAATACACTGCTGAGGATGTTACACAGCTCATCAAATTCATTCTTACACACAACTACTTCACTTTCAACAATGGCATCTATCTCCAGTGTATGGGTACAGCTATGGGAAGTAAAATGGCACCCCAATATGCAACTTTATTTATGGCTGACCTGGAGGAAAAATTCCTGAACAGCATACAACATAAGCCATACAGATATTATTACTATATTGATGATATCTTCATGATATGGACTGAATGTGAAGAAAATCTAAAATGGTTTTGCTCATTGATCAACACTTTTCACCCATCTATCAATCTAAAAATGGATTATTCAAACACACATGTCAACTTCCTAGACACTACAGTATACATCAGGGTTGACAAGCTTCACACTTCGATATACAAAAAACCACCTGACTGATGCAGCTATCTCCATAGTTCCAGTTTTCACCCCCAACACACTAAACAACACATCATAAACAGCCAGGCCATCAGATACCACTGAATATGTTCAGACCCAGAGGACAGAGATAACCATCTCAGAACACTGGCAGACTCCTTCCATAAGAAAGGGTACAAAGACAAACCCATCAGCAACATCATAAACACAGCCTTGAAAACCCAAAGAGAAAATCTCCTCCAATACAAAGAGAAAGAACCAAATAACCGTGTACCTCTAGTCACTACATACAACCCAGCACTAGAAGGGATACAAAAGATAAAGAACAAAGAACAAAATATGTATATAGGGGACAAACCCCCATATAAAAGAGGTTGGACTTTGCGGGCACACACAAGACCAATGAATAATATAAGATAAAAATATTCATTTTATTATATAGTTATTAAAATGAGTCACAAGAAAATAATATCATAACAATAGATGAGCCTCTTGAGTACCCAAAGGAGGGAAACCCAAATAGGATGATCTACAAGGTTTACAGACTACATTATGCCGGAACACGATGCATTATGCTGAAACATGATACATAATACCAATTACTGTGTGCATAAAGAGTCGATATTCGATGGTCGATGCATTTCACTAGAAAGCTTCTTCTGGACACAAGAGCATCTTATTTTTTTGTACCAAAAGAGTAATATAGTTAGTATTGTTCGGCTTGATGGCAAATATATGCCAATATATATAATAAATATACGCCGTTCACAGCGGCGAACACCATGCAGGGATGCCTTCGTCTTCGGTTACAAGACGGTTCCTAGTAGCCATCCCTTGCTTGCTAGCACTTGGATATGGGACATTGTTATTTCAGGCTACATACACTTTATTCAATTAATAGGAAGCCCTGGATTTCCGGGCCATTTGGCCTGAGCATTATATATTTTATAACTGATACTTTGTCCTTCTGGACCGTGCAAGCTATGTTGACATATATTTGCCATCAAGCCGAACAATACGCACTATATTACTCTTTTGGTACAAAAAATAAGATACTCTTGTGTCCAGTCCAGCCAGCTTACATCCCCTGTGTCCGCGCCCCTGATTCACTTTCCTTTGTAGCCTTGACAGCTACAATCTACAAGGACAAGGTCCAGAAGAAGCTTTCTAGAGAAACGCGTCGACCAACTACTGTCGACTCTTTATGCACACAGTAATTGGTATTATGTATCATGTTTCGGCATAATGTATCATGTTCCAGCATAATGTAGTCTATAAACGTTGTAGATCATCCTATTTGGGTTTCCCTCCTTTGGGCACCCAAGAGGCTCATCTATTGTTATGTTTTTATTTTTATATACATGTTTTGTTCTTTGATATATTAGGAAGGTGGCACCCCTTGGAAGGCAATCTTTCCTCTCAGGATAAAAAAGAAGTATCATACACACAATGGGACCTTCAATTTTATGGGATCATGCAGCTGTACCTCTAGTAATGTTGTGTACCTCATTCATTGCAATAGGTGCAGCAAAGGATCTTATGTTGGAGAAACAGGACATAAATTGCAAACAAGGATGAATTTACACAGACATTCCATCAAGGAACATAAAGAAAATGATTTCTGCACACCGGTGGGACATCATTTCTCACAACCAGACCACACTATTGAAGACCTCAATGTCTTAGTTCTTAAAGGGAATTTCAGAACTATCCAGGCAAGGAAAACATTTGAACTAAGAATGATTCTTCTCTTTTACACAAAAAATAACGGTTTAAACTTATATACAGGTTTTCTTACTCATTATTCTAAAGTTTTACAACCCCCTCTGTGACTTTCATCTCCCCTCCCCAGTCTATAGCTCTCCTTCTGTGTTATCTCAATGACTCTACTGCAAGCTTTATTACCATTTTTGTTTGTTTGTTTTTCCTTTCCCTCAGAATTTTTGCTTTTTTTTTTCTTCTTTTTTTTTAACATTCGGCTAAATCTCTTGTGAATCAGTACTGCTTGAACCTTGAAGAAGGGGACATACCCAGAAAGCTTGTCCTGAAAAATTGTATGTTAGTGCAAATAAAGTATCACGGACAGTACTCAATTGCACTAATACGGCTATAATCACCTCAAACATCAAATAGAAACCGGAAATGACAAAATCCTCATTGCTTCCTGTTTCTGGGATCACACAGTGGGAGGGACAATGTCAGTGCCTCTCATTCCATACAGGGAAGCTGCTGCCACCGGTGAAACGGGATAGCCCAGGAAAGGTGGCGAGCCAAGATGAGATCCTACAGCGTTCCAAATCTTCACAGGTTGTGTGCCTCTATTTGTCTGGACTCTCAGGAAAGGTGGGGGAACCACTTCAGCAAGCTGTAAAAGTGATCGAGCAGCTGTATAGTGATATTTGGATTACAGTTGTAGCCTCAACCATGATCCCGGTATAACCACCTCAATACGAGGCCATATATATATATATATATATATATATATATACATATTGCGGTACTGAGGTGATTAACCCCTGCAGCATCGGAAAATTACAGCTGTGGTGGTATGGAGGGCAGAGGACTTTGAACTATCAGACAAGCAAGCAGCATAAAGGACACTTTGCATTGAATGTAAGTACCATCTCCTGAGCTGGTTAAAAAAAAGAACTAATTAAATTTAAAGAGGTCATACACTAGTAGATTTTTGTTTCTTTTTAAGAAAGTTCATTCGATTTTATAAAAGTTAGTTGGGTCAAATCAGTCTTTGTTTTCAACCATAGTGACGAAAAAAATTAGAAGAATCAGGATAGAAATTTTTTTTCTAACAGTGAATGTGGTTTTTCGTTTAGGAAATTACATTCATTCAAAAATTCAATGTAACCGCTTCAAGACTGCAATATGTATACAGTATATACATTGCGGTTTTGAAGTAGTTTACCGGGGTTATGGCCGAAGCTATCAGCCATAACCCCGGTGGGTTTTTTTTAAGCTGGCGATTCTCTTTCTCATAAAAGCAATCCAAGTGGCTGATTAACCGCTGGATTGCTTTTAGAAGAAGCGGGAGGGGTTGTCCCTCCCATCCTCCTGCTCGACAGTGTTTCTTGGACTTATTGTTCTCACTGGTGAGTACTGAAAAATTATCCAGCGGTTTGCACAGCTGGCAACAGAGGTAAGGAAAGACCAGGGGATCATCTCTCCTCACTTCTATGATCTAGGATCCTAGGAGGTACAGAGCAACGTCAACCATAAGATCAGTGTTTTTTTGTTTGTTTGTTTTTTTTTATCTGATGTTTTCAAAGGTAGATGAGAGATTTGGGACCTCAGATGTCTCCATAAAGAGGGGCAGTGTGAAATTTAAAATAAATAAATAAATAAATGGAAACATTTTTTAAAGCGCCCCCATCCCTCTTTGCTCGCACACAGAAGCAGATGCCTATGTAGGTGTTCGCACCACACATGTAAGGTATCGACGCGAACATTATAGTGAGAGCAATAATTCTACTGCTAGACCTCCTCTGCAACTCCTGTAAACATTTTTGAAGCGTCACCTATTGAGATTTTTAAGTACCGTAGTTTGTTGCCATTCCACGAGAGTGCGCAATTTTAAAGCGTGTCATGTTAGGTATTTATTTACTTGGTGTAACATCAACTTTTTTATTTTACAAAAAAATGGGTTATATGTTTTTGTTTTGCATTAAAGTTCATTAAAGTGTATTCTCTCGCATTTGTTCAGGTAGGATTGTAAATACTAGTTAATATTCTTCTGATATCCTGATGGTTGAGAGGGAACAGGAATCTCCTTATAATTCTTCAACCCTTGAAGAGATTTTATAAAAACCAAGCGAGGTGTATGGAAGGTGTGCTGTGTTTTTTTTCTGTGTGTTCTACAATAGGATGTGTTATTAGTTGTTCTGTGTTTTATATTAATTAGCCGGGGAATGCCCAAAGGCTATGTTTTTACCTATACATTTCAATTTTCCAATAAAAAATACATTTTCCAAAAAAAAAAAAAAAAAGTGTATTTTTTTTTCTAAATTGCACTTGGAAAACTGCTCCACAAATACAGAGTGACATAAAAATTGCAATGACCACCATTTTATCCTCTAGGGTCTCTGCTAAAAAATGTTTGGGGGTTCTAAGTAATTTTCTAGCAAAAAATACAGATTATTACTTGTAAACAAAAAAGGCCACGAAATTGAAGTACTCTTGAACAACATTCATCAAGTCATCAAATGTACTGAGAATTTTTGTATGAATGTTCATATGCATAAATCTACCAGTGTATGGCCAGCTTTACACCCCTTTCACGCTGAGGCACTTGAAAACTGCCCACAAAATGCTGGGCGCTTTTGCTGCACTTTTCACAAATACTTGGGGGGCACACCCTAACAATGCATTACATTAACCCCTTCAGATCCGCACTATAGCCGAAGTACGGTTCCAGCGCGGATCTGAATCTCCGGGTGGACATCCATGGACGTCCAGCCCTTGTGCACGATCCTGGAGCGCACACTGCGTGGGCGTGCCCACGGGTCGGGCGGACTCTATGTCCACCCGAGACCCAAGATCCCCTGTCAGAGCTGCAGAACGGGGAACTGCCAATGTAAACAAGGTGGTTCTCCGTTCTGTGAAGGGGACATGACAGATCTACTGATCCCTGTCACTGGGATCAGTTAGATCTGTTCTGTCCCAACCAGCCCCGCTCCCCCACAGTTAGAACACACCCAGGGAACAAAGTTAACCCCTTCACTGCCCCCTGCAGGTTAACCCCTTCACTGCCAATTACATTTATACAGTAATCAGTGGACATTTAAATTTCTGATCGCTATATAAATGTCATTGGTCCCAAAAATGTGTCAAAAATGTCCACCCCAATATCGCAGTCCCGATAAAAATCGCAGATCGCTGCTATTACTAGTAAAAAATAAATAAATAATAATAATGCCATAAATCAATTCCCACAGTTTGTACACGATAACTTTTGCGCAAACCAATCAATATACGCCGATTGCAATTTTTTTTTACCAAAAATATGTAGAGGAATATATATCAGCCAAAACTGATGAATAATTTTCTTTTTTTAATTATTATTTTTTTGGATTTGTATTATAGCAAAAAGTAAAAAATATTGTTCTTTTTTCAAAATTGTCGCTCTTTGTTTGTTTATAGCGGCGATCAGAAATGACGCAGAGGTGATCAAATACCACCAAAAGAAAGCTCTATTTGTGGGAAAAAAATGATATACATTTTGTTTGGGTACAACGTCGCACGACCGCGCAATTGTCATTCAAAATGCGACAGCACTGAAAGCCAAAAATTGGGCAGGAGGGGGGTTTGAGTGCCCAGTAAGCAAGTGGTTAAAGATTGTCATCTTTAGCTGCGCTTTTGTGATGCTTTTCAAGAGCTTTTGAGGAGTTAGCGGTGCACTTTTTCTAAGGTAACATGACTCAAAAGAACCATTTTGAGGTGCTTTTGGAGCGCTTTTCATATGCTTTTTGAGGTGCTTCCCATTCATTTCAATGGAGAGGAGCGCTTTTGAGGCACTTTTTTAGCTCTTCAAACATGCTCCAAAGAAGCTGCTTGCAGGAGTTTTTTCACCGCCCGTCAGCGCACTGCCCCAGTATGAAAGCATTAATTGATTTTAATGGAAATTGGTTTTCATAAGCTCTTCAGGCACTTTTTTTTATTTTGAAAGCACCTGAAAAGCAACTCAAAATGGTTCTTTTGAGTCCTTTTGAGTCATGTGACCTTTAATAAAGCGCACTGCTAAAGCCTCTGTAGCCATGTGCTCCCTTGAGAGTGGCTGGTAGTAGTTTACCTGATAGCTGACCTCAATGGCACCATATATCACACATCCAGAGGCACTGACCAGGCCGGTTCTTGTTTTTGTTGTTTTATTTGGGGAAATAACTTGGATGGGGATAAGGAGTGACTGTGGGATGCCCAAGAATTATGGTACAAAGATCCCATATACAAGCCTGTATATGCGCACTTCACTGCAGACTCTCCCTCTGCAGACTATTGCTCCTCTCAGCTCTCCAGCACTTCACTTGTTGACCGTTACTCCTACAGTTCTCTCACTACACAGAACTCCACTTTACACACCTTTGCTTCTCTTCAGCTCAGAACTTAGTTTCCAGCCTGAAGGAAAATTTATCAGGCTTCTCTGTACCTTTCCCTTCACTGCGGTTAGCACATGGTGAGGCCTACCCTGTTTCAGCAGGACCTCAGGAACACCCATTACAGGCCAGAGATCACGGGCCCCTGAATGTGCAGCAAAGTACTTTAGTGCTAACCGGGCCTTTGACGGACTACAACTCCCAGCCCATCCTCTGCAGGTCCCGTCGACCTGCTCTCTGGTAGTGACTCTCCTTTCCCTTGACTGGCTCCCAAGGCTCCCACAGACTGTCCACCATTCCTCTCCCAGCCTGCTCCAGCACTTTCTCCTCCAGTCCCAGGGACCGTCACTCACCATATTTTTTAAGTCTCTCACTCCTCCTGTAGCACCTCCGCTGTTCTCCTGTTCCTCTTGTGCCGCTCCAGGAAACACTCTCCTTCCTGGCTGCACCCCAACACCCAGGCCCCAAGGTCACCCTCCCCAGACTGGGGCGACCTCCCGGGTAGGGGCCTGCACCACAGCGCCTCTGCTACATCTCCAGACTTCCACCAGACACTTCTTCTCCCAGATTGGGCTGACTCTGAGTATTTAAGGAGGCCTGCCCCTTGCCAACCCTGCTTGGGGATTGGTCAGGGCTCTTTAGAACACGCCAGATGGCTCCACCCACCTCCCAGCTCTCTTACCAGAAAACCTTCTCTAGGTTTCTAGAAAGAAGTGGAGGTTTCTGGTGACCTCATCTGTTAAGTCCACCCAATCCTCCCTGAGCTTCTGCTCCCAGCCCAGATCAAAACAATCAGGCCTGCACATCAAAGTCAGGCCTGACTAAATTTACCTCTCCTAGCCATAAAAACCCTGCTAGAAAACACACCTATACTATGATGGAGCTACACCTTAAAAGCCCTTGAAAAGCATCACAAAAGCGCAGCTAAAGATTACATCTTTAATGTAATGCATTGTTAGGGTGTACCCCCCAAGTATTTGTTTGTCAAAAGCGCAGTAAAAGGGGTCTTAGGCTTTAAGCCAGCATTTGAGTTCAGGTCCACTTTAAGTCTTAGAATGCCTCTTTGTGTATTAGCTGTCAGCTGTCCTTCACGAGGCCACACAATACTTTTCTATTTCATCCCAACAATTCTCACTAGCAAATATGAACCCTTCTTTACAAACTCGGATAATGCTACAGTAACTTATGTCAACAATAATGCCGATGCAAAGGCGGGGGAGGTAAATATGACAGATTTTCTCCAAAGAATTAAGTAATTTGTTCGCATGAATTAAAATTAATTATTTGCACCACTTTAATTCCTCCGGCATAAAGAAAAAAGCAAGGGAAAGAAAATTCTGACTGACACGCAGGTCTCCGAGAGCTCAAGAAATAATAAAGGCGGCTTAACTTTTTCGGTCTGGAAATCCTTTGACATCTGTTTTCCCAATTACAATGCCCATTATGCTCTGAAAAATAAAAAATGGAATGTTGTACACAAATAAAACACAGATGTAGTTAGTAAATTAGATTTCATGGTCTTAAAAGCCACTAGTTAGAGTACACATTTTTTTTGTTTCTGAACAGCAATTAAGCAGCAAGGTTTGCTCCTCAGCACCCAGTAAATCCATACAATGCGCTGTTAGGATTTTATGGAAACCATTATGTACCGCAATGCACAAAAGTGGACGTTAGCCGAATGTAATACGAGACTGACCCTCTTTTTTTGGCCTAATCATTAAATTGGACAAGCTGACTAAGCCTCATTGGTGATGGCTTCCTTTAGTGTCTGGATTTCCTGTAACCGTCTTGTAATTTGTACTTGCATGAGAAGTTTTCACATGACATGCCGAATTATTCCATAACAAAAATTCCCCTGTTAAAAGCTGCAGCATTGCTACGAATGTATTTAGTGCCATTATATTATTAAGTTTCATTAGGAGAAGCGCCGGCGTTTTACATAGATTTGAAGTTCTTTTGCAGTTGTTAAAAGTTGATTTGATGATATATGACTGCATGTAATACAACTAAATGAGGAATGACTAAACGAATGTACAGCGGGGTGGATCTTGTGTGTCATCTGTATGTCTCACCCATTTACCAAGGAAAACATAGAGAAATATAGGATTATTATAATAGACAGGGTGAACTGGGGCTGTGAAGTAGTAACTTTAGCCAAAATGTTTCCCTTTGCTTTTTCATAGCGTGAGTAAGTAATGTTTTTATTGTTGTCTTTGTATATGTTGGAGAGATTCTCCTTCACTTTCCGTCCCAGTGACCCCAAAGCACTGCTAAAGTCACATATAACACACCAGCACTGCTGTGCACCACAATGCATATGCCATACATAGCAATAAGAAAAAAAGTCTGATTTTCTTGAGTGGTAGAGTGCACTGCCAGTCTATTCATAATGAATGGGCCACCTTAACATGGACCTTCCATGGCAAACACAAGGACCACTTTTGTGCCAGACCCATGCACCTCCCTCAGTTCAGGGAAGTGGAAAGCTAGCACTGTACCCAAAGGCCCCTTTCACAGGGCTGTCCGATCAGGTCCGCTTGTCAATTTTTCAGGTGAACCTGATCGGACAATGCATCTTTCTCTATGGAGCAGTGGATGTCAGCGGACACATGTCTGTTGACACCCTCCGCCATCCGATCAGAGGCGGCTGGTGGCCAATTTTTTTTTGGGGGGGGGCAAAGAGACCTGGCCCCCCCACTCACACTACAAACCCTCCCCCCCCCGACATTCAATAGGCTGGGATTCTCTCGCACTTAAGACACCTCACCCCCCCTTCTTCCCCTCCGCGCGATCCATGGCCTTACCTTATACTAGGTAGAGGTGCAGGGAGGAGGACAATGCAGCGGAGCACTGATGAATCCGGGATAGGGCTCCTAGAAGAGACTGCTGCTGTCTGGGCCAATGCTCCTCCTCCCGGCTGAACAGGAGGCTAAGACTGTCGGCCAATCGGGTCTCAGGAACTGCTTCCTGATTGGCCAGGAGTAGAAACAGGAAGGCATTAGCGAATATTAATTCGCTAATGTCTCACAAGTGGGTGGGCTTGGGACGCAGTGCACCCACCCTTTTTGAAGCCACTTAGAGCCTCCAGGTCTAATCACGTGCTTCAAAAATAAAAAAAAACCTGCATGGAGATTAGGGGCCGGGCGCATGGATTAGGGGGGCGGTGCCTAATGGATGCCCCACCACTGGATCCGATCCTATCCGCCAAAAACACACGGGTGGAGGTCTTATTTTGCATCTGTCCAGCGCATCGGATTGCGTGGCATCGGATGGAAACGGACAGGCGGAAGCCAACTGGTTTTGCGGGTCTTCGCCAGGGCTTGACTCACTACAATGTGAATGAACCACAAACTACAAGCTCAGTCCTTTTCAACAGCTAGTTTGGCAGCTGCCAGGCTGTCACTTCACTGGGTATATGTGAGGATTTACAACCACTTTAAATAAGTTTTCCCAATGCTATGCAACATGCACAGCATGCAAAAATATTGTAAATATCATAAAGTGGTTGTTAATCCTCACATATACCCAGTGAAGTGATCGTTGATACACAGAGATGAAACACATCCTCTTACATACGTTTTACCTGTTTATCTGCAGTCTTCTCTTCTCTACATCTGTAGTCTTCTCTTCTCTACATCTGTTCAAAGCGCTTAATTATAACGCTTGTCTGAGAGTTCAGAAAAAAGGGAACGGAGAGCTGAAGTCACACTCTGCAGAGCTCAGTGAGGAGAGCTCTGAGAGCTGATTAGAGGGAAGGGACACCCCCCCCCCCTTCACACAGCACACAGGAACGGAGATGAGGCTGTCAATCAGCTGGAAGTCCCTCCCTGTCACCATGGTTTTCTTGGTGTCAGGAAAACCTGTCAGAAGTGATTCATGCTGATAGCAGAGGAACAAAGTGGCAGACAAAAGTGACACTTACTGCTCTTACACTTACTGCTAATTGAGACAAGTACAGTCAATAGAGGAATATGCTTTGTTTATATTATATGTCAGAGGTTTACAATCACTGTAAGTCTCTGTTACATGTGCTGTAGCTGATGATCTAAAGGTACTTACCAGAAACGTGCTCACCAATGTTATGCACGTGACATGGCTCCATGCTAAATCTGGTTTACAAAAAAAGCTTTACAAACTAACATATCAATGAAATAAAATCTGACATCAAAACATTGAATACAAGTTAACAAACATGTTTAAACAATGCCGGGGGAAAAAAATCACCCACGAGAGGTCTTGTTTATGATACGCCATTTTGTAGCAGACATACACAGCAGGGTTCAGCTTATTTCCATGTCCTTAAACCTTACCAGTCACAGAATAAGAATCAAACAAGCCAAGGGGGGATTTATTGGGGCCGTAACACACAACTGTTGAGGCAAATTGCTCAGGACAGCTAGGACAGCTCAAATGTTGCCATCAGAAGTGGAAAATACCAGACGTCCTTCGCTACATTATGATTTTTACTCCGCTGAGTCCCAGCAATTATCTATTCAGCGTGCAATCAAGCAGATACAAAAGGGTCTCTCATACGCTGTAACAAAGGTTTGGCTAGCGCGTAAGTGTTGGGCCGGGTACCATGACACATCCCTGGACAGCACCCTTAGCATCGGTTTTCATCCACTGCCGTGTAAATAAAGAACATCAACAATCAGAGTATTGTAGTTACAGAAACACTGGTATTGCCGCAGGGAAACGCGGTGACAATGTGACAATGAGGTCGTTTGTTATACAGGCTGAGGCGGATGGGACGCGGCTGAACCGGAGGGCGATAACAAAGTCACTGATACTTACCGGGCGAGAGAGATTAGGGTGCAGGTCGGAAATGTTGACAAAAGCTTGACGGAAGGTGCGCGACGCCATCCTCCAACACGATCTGATAGAGAGGGTAAAAAATGTATACATTCAAGATACATTCAAAGGAGACTAGAGGGCATTTGCTTTCAGTCATTATGTCAAATTTTATAACATTTTCACATTTACAGGCCTGCATGGAATATTTTCATGGAAATATTTAATGAAGAGATTCGTAGGAGTTCTTATAGTATGTCAGACATTGCATTCTTGTTGAACATTTGCTGCTAGAAACTAACTTTGGGCGCAACCCC
>BLSH010316550.1:200190-215603 GCA_018402905.1 Glandirana rugosa
AATTTCACATACCCGAACCACCGGCGTCGATCGGGTATTATTGAGATACTCTTCGTCTTTCTACGACGCCGACCTGTCACGTGGTTGTGGTAAGTGCAAATCTTGTCATACGCGAGTCCCTACTTACGGGTCCCACGTTCGTCAGACTGTAAACAGGTACGGACGTATGACGGGTATTAAAATCATGGTGAGTCACGTGTCAGGTCGGGGTAGGTTGGCGTCGTCGAAAGTCGGAAAGTATTTCAAAATGTCCGACGGTTATCGTCCCGACGGGTTACCGTGATGTTACGACCCTAGAGTACGTTGCCGTGATTTACGTGCCGCGCCTATTCTCGCAGTAATTAGATGGAGAAGAAATATACTATTTTATGCAGCTATTAGGCCTCATGCATACTGTGCATTTAGTGCCGTTGCATGAGATCCCAGCATTGTAGTGCCATTGGGCAGCCCTGCTATTGGCAGCCTGTAAAACTTTATGAAAGGCTGAAAGCTGCTGCGGTTGGATGGGGCTGGACTGTGCACTGAGTGGTACTAAAATTATGGGCAGTATGCAGGCATGGACAAATGTCAGACTGCTTGCACCCTGGGCATTCATCCCTGAGCGCATACTGTTCTAAACGTGAATGGTGTTGGTGCACTGTCCAGCCGCAGCATCTTTCTGCTTCTCATAGAGTTATTATGGGCTAGCTGCGGCCACCAAGCCCATACACTTTAAAGACAGGTGGCCGGCTGCTGCAGATATACATGGCACAGGTAATCGCTGACTGTGTGAACAGCCATGGGTAACCTTAACACGCAATAACATGTGTGCATTAATGTACCACAATAAAATGCTTTGAGCTCCATGCACACTGAGCATTTAGCCCCAGTGCATGGGGCTCTGGCATTTAGTTGTGGGCGGAGGACACTGGTGCCCTGTCAAGCCCCACTGCCAGCAGCCTGTCAAACTTCTTGACACAAAGCTGTTACAGTCAGGGGTCAAGCTTGTAGGCCAGTAGCTACAGCAGTAGTGAGGCTCCCACCGGCCAGCTAGATAGGTGCAGCAATAGGTCACACTGGCGGATGACTAGGGTTCACCTGAGGTGCAGAGTTTAAACACTAACTGGTGTTAACCAGAACTCCGGATGGGTTTTGCTGCATGTTAGTACCAGGTCACAGTCCTCAGGATTGCCCCGACCAGTAGGTGAGCAAGCCGGGGTCCAGTATCAGATATGGTAGGTAGGGATTAAGCAGAGGCGTAGATAGTAAACAAGCCAAAGGTCAATAACAAGTTGTCACAGGTTGGGATTAAGCAGAAGCCCAGTCGAGGAACAAGCCAAAAGTCAGTAACAGCAGCAGGAGTGACAAGAGCGAGCTATTGGCTGGAGAGAGCACAATATTCTGGCAAAGAGGAAGTGCAAGAAATGGCTTAAAGTGTCACTAAACCCACAACAGTAAAATCAGTCTGTATATGCAACATAGCATGCTTGTTATACTCACTGTGGAGCTTAACCACTTCAGCCCCGGAAGGATTTCCAGCTTTAGGACCGGAGCCCTTTTTGCGATTCGGCGCTGCGTCGCTTTAACTGAAAATTGCGTGGTCGTGCGACGTTGTACCCAAACTAAATTTGCGTCCTTTTTTTCCCACAAACAGAGCTTACTTTTGGTGGTATTTGATCACCTCTGCGTCATTTCTGATCGCCGCTATAAACAAAAGAAGAGCGACAATTTTGCAAAAAAAACCCAAATTTCTTACTTTTTGCTAGAATACAAATAAAAAAAAATATATATAAAAAAACATTTTTTTTCACAGTTTTTGGCCGATTTATATTCTTCCTCATATTTGTGATAAAAAAAATCGCAATCGGCGTTTATTGATTGGTTTGCGCAAAAGTGGTCGCATTTACGGATGATGAGAATTCATTTTTGGGGTTTTTTAGAGGTACTGCGATATTTCAGCGGACATGTCGGACTATTTTGACACTTTTTTGGGACCATTGGCATTTATACAGCGATCAGTGCTATAAAAATGCACTGATTACTGTGTAAATGTCATTGGCAGTGAAGAGGTTAACCTGCAGGGGGCGCTCTAAGGGTTAACTATGTTCCCTGGGCGTGTTCTAACTGTAGGGGGACTGTACTAGCTGGGGAAGGGAAGTGGTCACAGCCTTCGTATACAGGAAGGCTGTGATCACAGCCCTTCCCCCTTCACACAGAGCGGAGGTCCGTGTTTACATACACGGACCTCCGTTCCTCCGCTCGGGGGGGCCATCGCGGGTAGCCGGCGGCAATCGAAGCCGCCGCACCCGCTCCCTGGCCCTCCCCGAACACAGTGAGCGCGCGCTCACTAAGCTCGATCCCGCAGCCGCCGACGTATGACGGGGTTTTGCGGGAACGAACCACTTTGCCGCCGCCAGATGCCGATCAGCGGTCGGCAAGTGGTTAAGGGGTTATTCCTCTGTATTGTGTAAAAAAGTTCTTTGATCTTGTATGGACAAATCCTTCCCTCCTGCAGGGTCTCTCTTGGCAAGGCCAGATAAGACACAGACAGAGTAGTCCTGCTGCACATACTCAGGTTGGTCTCAATTGCTGGAGAGAATATTTCCTTGTTCTCAGAGCTAGCCAGGTCATATGATATTGGGGGGAGGGGGGGTGGCAGATGAAGTATTTTCATATTACTGGGTTTAGTAACACTTTAAATAGAAAGTTCATGGCAGGAGCAAGGAGTTCAAGATTCAGCAAACACAAAATACAAAGTAGGATTGTCCAATGGATCAGACAGGGTGCTGTCCAGCATCTCAGGTGGCTCAACAAGACGAGACATCACCAGACACAGTAGAGGTCGCAGGTTCAGACCTGGGTTCTGACATAAGTTCTACGAAAGGCTGGCAGCTGAAGGGGCTGGAGGGCAAGACTAACCTTTAGGGCAGTATGCACCCAGGCACCAATGTCTGTGCATGCTGCCCTTAGCGTTTGTTCTACTAAGTGTCAACCCAAACAGCTTTTAGCCTTTCATAGAGTTTTTCAGGCTGCTGGCAGCAGGGCTGGACAGGGCACCTGTGCCCTCTGTCCACATCTAAGCACCAGAGCCCCATGCACGGGGGCCAAACACCCATTGTGCATGAAGCCTTAGTGTAAGTGGGCCGGCAATCACAGTCCTCTTTGTAGCATTCATCCGAGAGAACTCCATGGGACTCTGCAGCCTGCATTTTATGAATGGCTTGTATAATGCACGTCCCGATGTGGAGTAATAATGCGTTGTCCAGCAGGTAGCGGTAGTCGCCCTCCATTTAAAATTGGCTCCAAAGAGTATTCTCCAGGGCACTCAAACATTTTTGGAGCTAACATCAACACTTTGAATAGTTTATAACTTTCTTCTTTATCTTCTCAGAACGACTCCACAGCGCTGTAATCTCATTTCGCTAACCTGCCATGGGCCATTCAGATATCGCCAGCGTGTAATGCCCACTGCTGACACACGAGCTTGGTGGGAAATCAACAGTGATGACTGAGTAATGGAGATGTTTTAAACAGCAGCGTTACAGGTGCTGAGGCACTGAAAGAGACTCGTATTGTATCTGGGCTTATTCCATTTCAAGGGCCTATTCACTGAGCTGCTGAGTGCTCCATTGTGCCCGTCTCTCATCGCCGTTTCGTGTGGCAGCAGCACACAACGATGAAAGCACAGAACGTGGTATGGCCTTTTTATTTAAAGTGTGACTCCCCCTTAGATTTAGGCCAGGGACAAATGCTGTACAAATACTCAACAGTTTGAAGAGCATAACTCTGCTTCTTTCCCTTTTATTCCAACTCTGATCAATTTCTTCTACCCCCAATTTTTTTCCAGTAAAAAAATTCCACATTCAGTTGGGAGTCTTCAAAAACCCAACTGAGCTTTACGTTTCAATCCAGCGTAGGTGCATCAAAACAAAACTAAATAAAAAGTATTGTACTACAAATGCAAATATGCCAATGAAATAAACATATAAACTCCGTAACAGTAAATAAAAAAATAATTGTACTCTAATAGGACTCAAAAAAGGCCTCAATATAATAAAAGTATGTGACTGTGACAAAATGAAAAATAATAAATAATAATGACTTTTTCCCAAAATGGCAAGTGCCCAAAGATGGATCCACCACCTTCACCCAAAGTGATGTGATAAAGCATTACCTGATGACAAAGAAGCCATGTAAAGCAAAGCCACAATAAGGCAGATGTCACTGGTGCACCACTGTGATGGTAACCTGGCCGCCACCCCCTGCTGTCATCCAGATTCCCACCTCCAACCAGCTGCAGCATACGGCTCAAGCGAAATAGGGGTAAAAAGCACCCACATAGCGTAGAATGTCTAATAAACATCCTTTATTAAAATAAGTAATGCGCTTACATTGGTTAAACATCCATACACATATAAAATAAGACAAGCTGGAAAGTTGCAGACATCTGATGAGACGAAACACGTAGGGTGGAGCTTATTACTGATGTCACCGTGTTTCATCGTCAACACAGAAGTGTTTGGAGCTTCATGCATTTTCTAACTTCATGCTTTGCTGTGTATTTTGCTTGCCATGATTGGGATGCTCATTCTCAATGGGAAAGCAAGCACAACACGTGTTTTTCTTTTGCATGTTTGCGTTTTGTTTTGTTTTTTGCATGTGAACGTGTGCAAAATCACACAATTTTAAGCTCACTCACACTCTACTATAGTGTGAATGCAGCTTTGCTGTTTGTTTTATTTAGAAAGCAGCCACAGCCTGTCCCTTGCCAAAATCCTGCATGACAGGACAAACGCTGTTTGCGCAGAAGCAGTGGTCTCTCTGCAGTGATCTATCACCTGGCTGACTCAGACCCAGAGCTCTTCAATCAACAAGGGTGGAGAGCTTTGTTGAAAGCAGAGGTATAGATCTGACTCAGAAGGGGCGCATACCAGTTCTCTGCAGGGAGACCACTGCTTCTACACAGAGAGCAAGTGTCCTTCTCTGCAGCATGCTGACAACCGAAATTATTTTTTACTCAGGCTGTGGTTGATTTCTAAATAAAACAAACTGTACGGCACCTTTTGTTTTGATGCACTTGGGGTGTGTTTAGCTGGTTTGAACTGAAAGTTTAAAGTGGTTGTAAACCCTCACATATACCCAGTGAAGTGACCGTCCTCGGGAGATACATGGAGATTAAACAAAGCTCCCACATAAGTTGTACATGCTTATCTGCAGTCTTCTCTTCTCTACATACGTTCAAAGTACTGAATTTTTAAAGGTAGTCTGAGAGTTCTGAAAACAGGGGGATCTATAGTTACACTTTGCAGAGCTGATTGGAGGGAAGAGACCCCCCCCCCCTTCACACTGCACACAGGAACAGAGCTGAGGCTGTCAATCTACTGGAGCTCCTCCCTTGTCACCATTTTTCTCTTGGTGTCAGGAAAACTTGTCAGAAGTGATTAATGTTGATAGCAGAGGAATGAAGCAGCAGACAGACTTAGGGGTTGATTTACTAAAACTGGAGAGTGCAAAATCTGGTGCAGTTCTGCACAGAAACCAATCAGCTTCCAGTTTTGTTTTTTTGTCAAAGCTTAAATGAACAAGCTGAAGTTAGAAGCTGATTGGCTACCATGCACAGCTGCACCAGATTTTGCACTCTCTAATTTTAGTAAATCAACCTCACAGTGTTCTGGATTGAGACAAGTGCACACTATAGAGGGATATGCTTTGTTCATATTTCATGTCTGAGTTTTACAACCACTTTACATAGGTGTTTAATAACTTAGATAAACTGTACACTTTTTCTTTTTTATGGCATGTAAACCATGTGGCCACTCTTCCTCCTTGCACTATTTATTTTTACTATCTAGTGGACCCTTTGCAAAAAAGAAGTGCCAGGAACGTTTTATGTGCTCTAGCACACCGCTTGCAGTTATGATGACCGACAGATAAATCTCAACTTTGGCAGCAGCACAGGATAGAGGGAGCTTCGTGGAAGCAGGTGCTTAGCTAAAATAAACTACTGAGGAAGGGAGTTATTGTGTGTGTGTGTGGTTGCTTACCCTGTCACTTTCTGGGGGTTATTGCCCGGGGCTTAGCCCTGACACTTGCCCGGGGAGGCTGAAACAATTACTGGGGTTTAATGCTTGTCCTGACACTTGCTGAGGTTATAATTTCTGGCTCTTAACACATGCTGGGGGTTATTGCCGATGGGTTATCATTGATGGCCCTGACACATGCTGGGGGTTATTGCTGATGGGTTATCATTGATGACCCTGACACTTGCTTGAGCTTTTACTTGTCTTGACACTTGCTGGGGGTTATTGCTGGCCCTAATGCTTATGGGAGTTGCCCTGACACTTGCATAGGGCTATTACTAAGGTTGATCACTGCTGGCCCTAGCACTTGTTGGAGGTTATTATTGTTGGCCCTGACACATGCTGGGCTCATTGCTAGGGGTATTCATTCTTGGCTCTGATGCTTGTTGGGGCTTATTGCTGGCCCTGATATATACTGTGGGATATATATCACTGCTGCTGCTGATACCAAGTCTGGGGGTTGTTATTGCTGCCACTGACACCAACAATGAAGCTTGCTTTACTCCCACAATCTTTTCAGTGTACGCTCAGCCTTATTTTGTCTAAACTATAGCAAAGTATAGCGGCACACTGCAAGACATTCACTGTGAGGCAACACCTACTCTGTTGACCGCACCAACTTTTTGGCAACTTCCACAATTGCATGACAAGTGATTCTGTAAGCACATCACTTTTTTTCTCAATCCCTACAAGCCAGGTGGCAGGCAGCCCACATAGCACACTGCATTTTTCTTATCATTTTTCTTTTTCAGTCCCTTTAACCGTTTCTGGACCACCTACCGCATATATACAGTGGCAGGGTGGCCCGGCTGTGCGAAATCACATACATGTACGTGACTTCATGCATGAGGTCTGGGGCGCATGTGCGCATGCTCCGCCGGCGACCCGCTTCCACTGTGATTGGACACAGCGGGTGCCAATCAGCGATGGCCACCAGCCACCCATGATCGTTCACAGGAAATAAGGCAGACCGCCGTTCTGTGACAGAGGAAAATGGAGATCTTGTGTTTCTGCTAAGAAACACTGATCTCTGTTTTTCTCCAGTCACAGCATTCCCCTGACAGTTAAGAAGCACTCCCTAGGAGCACACTTAACCCTTTGATCGCCCCTGATGTTAACCCCTTCCCTGTGTCATTTATACAGTGATAGCACTGACCACTATATTGGTGTCACTGGTCCCCAAAAAGTGTCACTTAGTGTGAGATTTGTCCCCTAAAAATCGCTGATCGCCACCATTACTAGTACAATAGAAATAGAAAAAATAACAATAGAAAAATTAAAAAGTCCCAAAATCTATCCCATAGTTTGTAGACGTTATAACTTTTATGCAAACCAAGCAATATACGCTTATTGGGATTTTTTTTTACCACAAATATGTAGCAGAACACATATTGACCTAAATTGATGAAGACATTTTTTTTTTTTAATTTTTTTTATTGGATATGTTTTATAGCAGAAAGTAAAAAATATATATTTTTTTAAAAATTGACGGTCTATTTTTGTTTGTAGCGCAAACCGTGTAAAAACCGCAGAGATGATCAAATACCACCAAAAGAAAGCTCTATTTGTGGGGAAAAAGGACATCAATTTTATTTGGGTACAGCGGCGCACGACTGCGCAATTGTCAGTTAAAGTAACGCAGTACCGAAACTCAAAATATGGCCTGGTCAGGAAGGGGGTAAAACCTTCCGGGGCTGAAGTGGTTAAGAAGTCGCTTGTAATTCTCCTCCCCATATTTAAAGCTGATTTGACTGCATTCTTACACTGGTCAAGCTTGGACCAATAGAAGTATGCATATCTCATGCCTGAGCAATCGCAGTGGAAACTACAAATCACTGTAGTACCCGGTGCTACTACATTGATAACAGCAATCTTCCGGGTCCTGTGCCAAGCAGCTGACCTTCTGCATAGCAACCACAGGTCGCTCAGTCGGTACAACTGCCTTTCACAGAATGCCTTGTATTTTTTCAATGAACAAGGTGGAGATTGTGAATTACTCCCCACCCCATTCAATCAGAGAATGCCATTTTATTTATTTATTTCAGGTACTTATATAGCGCTGTCAATTTATGCATCGCTTTACATCTACATTGTACATTCACATCAGTCCCTGCCCTCAAGGAGCTTACAATCTAAGGTCCCTAACTCACATTCATACATACTAGGGACAATTTAGACAGGATCTAATTTATCTACCAGCATGTCTTTGGAGTGTGGGAGGAACCCAGTGTGCCCAGAGGAAACCCACGCAGGCACAGGGAGAACATGCAAACTCCAGGCAGGTAGTGTTGTGGTTGGGATTCAAACCAGCGACCCTTTCGCAGCCGCTGCCAGGCAAAAGTGCTACCCACTACATCACTGTGCAGCCCATTGCCATGTATTCATTAAAAAAAAAAAAAAAGAGGGTACGCCCCTGTGGTTACTATGCAGAAGTGCAGCCTCTCAGCACATGATCCAGAAGATCACTGCTATTACCACAGTAGCATTGACTACTACAGTGATTTGCAGCTTCTACAGCAATCGCTCAGGTATGAGCTATGCATACTTACATTGGTCCAGTGGTTCTCAACTCCGGTCCTCGGGACCCACTAACAGGCCAGATTTTCAGTATTATCTTGGGGAGATGCAGACTAGAATACTGCAATCACTGAGCAGCAAATGATATCACCTGTGATGTATTTCAGTTATCCTGCGAACCTGGCCTGTTAGTGGGTCCCGAGGACCGGAGTTGAGAACCACTGCATTGGTCTAAGCTGGACCAAAGTAGCTATGCAATAAAATGCATATGTTAAAAAAAAAAAAATCAGGCAAATCTATAACCAGCTCCTCACCATTTAAAAAATGAAAGATTAAAATGATCAGTACAGATAAATGAAGCATTTATTACATAAAAATTGTAGCAATCATTGTGGACACTAGAGGGCAGTGCAGCCTATCAGAAGTTCAGATATTATATTATTTAGCAGTGGCTGACTTCCCAAATTTGAAGGAAATAATAAGTTACTACACAGGTCTTGTAATTAAAAGATTTTTTTAAAAAAATTTAGAGGCTATTATTTTAGAAAGTTAAAAAAGAATATGGCTGCTTTGCAGTTATATTACAGAGATTATTTTCTTTTATAGAAATCTGCTAAACGTTAATAAATTATTTCCTGTTTCTCAATGCACATAATTGTACCAAATAACAGAGTTAATGGACTATTTCTTGTATAGTGTTATACATAAAGCAACGGAAATAACAATGCTCACAGGCACCCATCCTTTCATATTTGCCCAAACTACATATATATAGATAATCTTTAAATGGAAGTAGATATAAACCCGGCCACTCAAATATATCAATTTATCAGTTTAATGTCAAATGTAATTTTCAAAACTTTTAAAGTGTTACTAAACCCAGGAGCCTGTATTCACTATATCCCCCCCCCCCCCACACACACACACAGTACACAGAACATGGAAATGCAATTATTTTAGTAAATATAAACTGCTAAATACCTTTTCTCATCAGCAGTATATAGCAGTCTTGTGACTTCTATCAGTATCCGGTCAAGCACTGGTGGCTTGTAGGAGGAGTTTTCTGACTCCCAAGATAAAAATAAATGGGGAGGGTGCATAAAAATGCACCCTCCCAAGATAAAAAAAACTCTCTAGCAATACCCGCCAAACTGAGCATGTGCAACCTGACTCCATAGACTCTGTGTTATAAGGAGATTATCAGGGGACAGTGGAAGGAAGGGAGGATCAGAGAAGTCAGGATCAAACAGCCTTTTTACACAATGCAGAGGACTAACCCCTCAGGTTCCACAGTGAGCATAAGAAGCATGATTTACTGCATATACAGACTGATTTTGTCCTGTTGTGGGTTAAGTAACACTTTAACTCTTTAGGTTTTTCATGAAAATTATATCTGGTGATCTTGCCATGAAGGGTCTTGTTCAGGCACTTCCTGTTATAGGTGGATAGCGCTCTGTTCTGTCTCCCAGTTGAGCTCCTGTGTTGTCATTCTATCACACGTTCTCCCATTGGAAGGTACAATGCACAGGCACTGTTTCCTCCATCATTAACCACTTCAGCCCCGGAAGGATTTACCACCTTCCTGACCAGAGCAATTTTTGCAATTCTGCACTGCGGCGCTTTAACTGACAATTGCGCGGTCGTGCGACGTTGTACCCAAAGGAAATTGATGTCCTTTTTTTCCCCACAAACAGAGCTTTCTTTTGGTGGTATTTGATCAATTTTGAAAAAAAAAAAAATAATATTTCTTACTTTTTGCTATAATACAGATCCAAAAAAACAAAAACAAAACAAATGTATTCATCAGTTTTGGCCGATATATATTCTTCTACAAATTTGTGGTAGAAAAAAATCGCAATCAGCGTATATTGATTGGTTTGCACAAAAGTTACTGCGTTTACAAACCATGAGAATTAATTTATAGGGTTGTTACTTACTTTTTTTCCCCTAGTAATGGCGGCGATCTGCGATTTTTATCGGGACTGCGATATTGCGGCGTACAGATCGTACATTTTTTACACTTTTTTGGGACCATTGACATTTATACAGCGATCAGATCTAAAAAGCACTGATTACTGTGTAATTGTCACTGGCAGGGAAGGGATTAACCTGCAGGGGGCAATCAAGGGGTTAACTGTGTTCCCTAGGCCTGCGAGGGGGCTGGGCTGGCAGGGGTATGACAGATCTAACTGATTACAGGGATCAGTAAATCACTGTCATGCCCACTGACAGAACGGGGAACCACCATGTTTACATCGTCGGTTCCCCGTGCTTCCTCTCCAGAAGGTGATCACAGGTCGCCGGCAGACATCGAGCCCGCCCGACCTGCAGCCACACTCACGCTACTACGGCTGTGCGTATCGCCGTTTATAGACAGCGATCTGCACAGCGGAGCCAACTTGCCGCTGTTTATGTACATGAGGCGGTCGACAAGTGGTTAAACCCACATAGAGAAATGCCATGCCATGCAGCCATCACTGGAGTGCACGTGGACAGACTCTGGAAAATTTACTAAAACTGGAACACTCAGTATCTGGTGCAGTTGTACATCATAGCCAATGAGCTTCTAACGTCAGCTTGTTCAATTAAGCTTTGACAAAAAAAAAAACCTGGAAGCTGATTGGTTTCTACGCAGAACTGCACCAGATTTTGCACTCTCCAGTTTTAGTAAATCTCCCCCACTATTTCAAATTGGCTGCAGGAGATAAGCAGTAAAGAATCACAACAAAGGTGTAAAAATGTGAATGCATTTCGGTGCAATTTATTTTTTCCACTGAAGGTGTCATTCAACTGCAGCAAATCTGCAGCTGGTGAGGAAGTCAGGCGGAACCTGGTTCCTCAATGGTTTCCTGGGTCACTGGGGAAGCGATCCAGTTGGATGCTGCTGCCCCATGAGACTCTGGCAGCCATCTTGGGTCAGGTAGAGCCTATTTAAGGCCCTGGCTCCCGGATTTGGCTCGCTTTATGTGAGTGGGTAGTAGTGCGGGGAAAGGTACGCCATCTGTTAGGGACAATGCAAGCAGTAGGGAAAGGTTCCTGATGAGGAGGGAAAATGTAGGGCCGCATCTCTTCTTGACATCTTTCCGATTGGGCAGGAGATGGCCAGGCCACATTCTGCCCCTCTCTACAGACGCTGTTATTCTGGCTGGAACCCGCTCTGTTCACATTGCTGTAACTGTAAGTTCACCTAGTTGGTCTTCCCACCGGGATTGTTGTGAACTGTTGCTGCACTGCTTCAATGCAAGTTTATTGCACCTGACTGTGTGAATTATTGTCGCCGCACCACACTGCCCCCCACCTATATGCAAGCATTTTATTTGAAAAAAGCAGACTTTAAGTAACCGTGTCATTGCGCACTAATGTTTTCCCCAGTCACCACTTGGAAGCCAATTCTGACCAATGGCATGCAGCCATTGCTGACCTGAGAGTATGTAGACAGAGGTGGCTGCAAAGATGCAAAGAAGCTTTGGGAGATCAGCAGCACTGAGATGATACAGAGGATGACAAAAAGGTGAAAAAAAATGTTATTAATAAAAGATGACAATTGCTTATGAGACACGGCACTTTAGGAAATGAAATGTAACTAAGGCCTCTTTCACATTCGTGAGACTTGTCCTGCGACTTTAGACTGCAAAGTCGCATGACAAGTCGTTCCCCATGATTTCCAATGACAATCATTCATATATGTACGGCTTCAAGTCATGCCGACTTCAAAGTAGTCCCTCCACTACTTTGGTCCTACTTTCATGCAAGTTGAGGTCCATAGACCTCAAGTTTGCACAGGCATTCCCAGAAATCGCATCAAAATAGCGCGACTTTCAAGTCGCGGCAGTGTGAAAGGGGCCTAAGTCGGGCTAGGTTCACATTGTGACAGTGGCTGAACCACCTGTTTTTACCACCTGTGGTTCACAGCTACTTTAAAAATATATGTTTGAAAGATCCATTATGGGATACTTAAAGTGGTTGTTAAGCTACTATAATATATTTATGCCATCCCCTCTGTTATATAGCAATATGTGTCCCAGTGACTGATCTATATAAAAAAAAAAATGCAGACTATACTTTATATCAGAGCATCTCCTGGTGCTCACGTGACTCCTCAGCTCTCTCCTCTCCTGGGCTGACAGCTATAGCGGGCCGAGAACTCCCACTGATGTCAGCCGGGGAGGAGGGAGGAGAAGAGAGAGAGAGCCGAGGAGTCACGTGTAGTTTTTAAAGCTGCAGGAGAGGAAGGGGCGGGCACTGTCATGAGCAGACAGGCGGGGGGAGAAGGACAGAGGAGAGCTGCGGATGACGGAGGCACATAAACTGACCACGGTGTCAGGGCTCAGCAGCCATGATTAACTGTGGTCAGTTTACAAGGGGAGGGCAGAACCAGGCAGGATCAGCCAGGTTTTTTAGGTGATTCAGGGGGCCAAATTACACAGCACAAACACTGTGCTGTATAACATGCTTTAAGGGAACAGGATCTTTTTTTTTTTTTTCCTAGGGTAACAAACACTTTAATATATAGGAAGACCATAGTCTGACCAACCACATGGACTGTGCCTGGACCAGTCAGTGTGACGATGTAGGCAGTGTGTGGGGGAGGGGTTACTGCCATTATTACATGCCTCATACATAATAATAATATCTTTCGTTAAAAAAAATTCTGGTTGCCATAGCAGCCAATCAAATCTTCTTTTACATAATGGCCCGCAGTAACATGAAAAACTTTAAACAGTTCTCGACAGTTAAACAACATGTTATATTCTAAACACTGCATGCATTAGCACTACCCTCTGCATGGAGGTATTTTTTACATTTCTTTCATTAATTCTCCCAAAGTCAGCCAGGAGACATATGGGACTCTAGAACAAAATTTGCATAATGAGAAGAGCATGATAAAAAAGAAAAAAAAAAAACAGAAAAACATACGAAAACTACAGGCATAAATTACATTTTTTTTCTTATTGCCTTGTCCATCTGGGAGAAGCTGCCATCAATCAGCACTCCTGTAATTTGTAACAACCGAAATGACAGCATTTGCAATATATTTGTTCAAGCCTTCCCGATGACGGATATCGGAATGACAAATATTGAGCAAAATGGCTGCCTCCTCCTGGGGGTCTTGTTCCTCGGCGCAGATGTGTGGCACGCTGTTTATTGTACTTTTCAAGTTCAAAGTGGTGAATGGTACACACATTCAAATGCACATATTGAACAATAGCCCAGAAATATTGTGCATTTAACTCAGTATCACCTACTTGTCATAGCATTAGTTATAGAACAGACATCCAGATGTTGTTGCTCACGCTTTACATTCAGATGAAGGAAAAGTAATAATGGTTGAGGATTTTTAGTTTATAGAGGAAAAATATTTTACAAGAAAACTATCATTTATTTTTATAATTACGCTTTTTTAACCACTTCAGCCCCGGAAGGATTTCACCCTTTAGGACCAGAGCACTTTTTGCGATTCGGCACTGCGTTGCTTTAACTGTGCGTTGCTTTAACTGACAATTGCGCGGTCGTGCAACGTTGTACCCAAACAAAAATTGCGTCCTTTTCTTCTCACAAATAGAGCTTTCTTTTGGTGGTATTTGATCACCACGGCGTCATTTCTGATCACCGCTATAAACAAAAAAAGAGCGACAATTTTGCAAAACAAACATTTTTTCTTACTTTTTGCTAAAATACAAATCCATAATAAAAAATATAAAAAAACATTTTTTTTCATCTATTTTGGCCAATTTATATTCTTCCTCATATTTTTGGTAAAAAAAATCGCAATCGGCGTTTATTGATTGGTTTGCACAAAAAAACTATTTTTTTTTTTTTTTACTAGTAATGGCGGTGATCTGCGATTTTTAGTGGTACTGCGATATTGCAGCTGACATGTCGGACCATTTTGACACTTTTTTGAGACCATTGGCATTTATACAGCGATCAGTGCTATGAAAATGCACTGATTACTATGTAAATGCCATTGGCAGTGAAGGGGTTAACCTGGAGGGGGCGCTCTAAGGGTTAACTGTGTTCCCTCAGTGTGTTCTAACTGTATGGGGGCTGGGCTGGCTGGGGGAGGGGAGTGATCACGGCTTCCATATACAGGAATCCTGTGATCACAGCCCTTCCCCCTCTGTCAGAACGGAGATCCGTATTAACATACACGAACCTCCGTTCTCTCACTGCGGGGGGCCATTTCGGGTAGCCGGCGGAGATCGAGTCTGCCCTTCCCGCTCCCTGGCCCCCCCCCTGGACACAGTGAGCGTGAGAGCGCACCTCCGGCGGCACGCGCGCGCTCACAATACTAGTTATAGCGGCCGCCGGCGGTTTGCGATAACGAGCCACTTTGCCGCCGTCACACTGCGGCGGGCGGTCAGCAAGTGGTTAACTGATGATTTACATCTGTTTTTCACTGCATATAAACAATCTTTGATTACAGGTGTAGCATAGTGATAGGTGCGTTTTTGTAGTGGGTTTTTTTTTAGGAGAGGTAAAATTTAGTCAGGCCTGACAGTGTGTGCAGGCCTGATTGTTTTTTTCTGGGCTGGGAAGTGGCTGGAGATTGCAGGAAGGTACAGTAAGGTTCCTTACCCACAAAGAGTGGTCCGGAGGTCCTGCTAGCAGTCAGAGCAGGCCTCACCATGTTCTAGCTGCGGTGGAAGAGGAAGTGTCATGGAGGTCTGATGAATTTCCCTTCAGGCCTGTAACAGCAAGTAGTGTGCAGTAGAGCAGAAGGAGTAGTGTAACAATCAGCAAGCAGTGTGCTGGAGGAGAAAGGAGAAGAGTAACGGTCAGCAAATAGCGTGCTGGAGGAAGAAGCATTGTATATACAGCAATGTATATAGAAGG
>BLSH010316550.1:216611-238301 GCA_018402905.1 Glandirana rugosa
CAGTGTTCCATCTCGACATCAGAGGAAAACAAATCGAAACGTCTATGTTACGGTTTCTTCGGATAACAATCTTGAGTCACCCCAACTAAAAAATTTCTTCGTCTCTAAAGATGACTCGACAAACTTATTCTACTTTACGAGACTTGCAGGTCGATACATTTTGTCTTTTTTTGTTCTAAAAAAACTACGTCTAGTCCCACCTATTTTTAGTTACTAAAAAGATTTTTTTTATAGCCTAAAAATAAAAAAAATAAAAATAGTTTAAATAAAATTATTGTACGAAAACCTAATTTTTAGATGGATTTCTATCATGCATGTTATCTCAGCTTGCAGAGCTTGGATTCATTGAATGAGTTTACCAAAAATGTAAATATTGCAGAATATACAGCCTCATGCTACACAACTAAGCTCCATTTCATGCTTAATAAATTATATTAGTAATGTATCTTAAATAGAAAACTATCTTTAGGTAGATTTTTAATCCAAAAGCATGTTATTAAAATAAATTTGATAAAAATAAAAAAAATAAAAATCCGATATTTTTTTTAGAAAAATCATTGATTTTTATCCACCCTGATCTGCATCAAAAAAATCTTGTTTTTTTCTGTTTTACATAGCTGGACGTTCAGAGCATTTCATCTTATTCAAACAGCTCAGTAGAAATCTCTGCTTCTTTAAAAAATCAACCCCACTGAGTTCTAACAATAGGCTTCTTTGGCATTGTATCTGCAAAGCTAAACAAAAGGAGACTACAGCTCTACCTTGTGACCCTAATAGGGAGCACAATATATTAATATGCAATATTTAATGATTAGCTAACAAAAATATATTTAGAAATTGTATTCTTTTTCAGTCCTGACCATAATGAATACATAAAAAATATATATGCATAAAACCCACTCTACATTCTCTCTAAAGTTGCACTTGAAAATTATGTAACATAAACCTGTTACAATTAATACTCTGATATTCATCCTAGCAATAATTTTGTGCAGCTGGTTGCCCTTCCCGCTTATTTCCTTTGCTTGCAGTTTCCTTATCATCATATTGGCCCTGAAGCTTTGCCTGCTACAATGCAGACCAGGTTAGGTTTCACCATTGCGCTCTGTACTTCTCAGGGAAGAGGGCTGCACAACGCACGCTCATGTGATGAGAGGTTACTGCGCCTGCAGATGTATTATTTCCTTGCATTATCAGATTTTGCTTGCTTGCACTGTTGTTTTGAGGAGCTGAAGGGGAAAGATAACTTGCTGCAGAGGGAAAATTAACATGAAAAACAAGGAAAAACCCCAGAAAAACCTTTCTTTCTTATTTACTGTATCAACACATTCCATGTAATAACTTTTTATATTACATCATAGCCAAGAAACATTCCAACCTGTGCTAACAAAATGAGATTATTGTACTTACAGTAAAATTACATTCACTTGGAATCCACTGAGGGGCACAGGGATTCAGAGACTGCTGGGTTATACTGCCACCTACAGGAGAATTAAATATTGACAAAGAGAAAAAATGTGGGTCAGGCCAGTATAACTCCTACTCCCAGCATGCCTCAATTTTTTGGCAAAGCAGTAACAAGAGCATGATCATAAACACAGAGTTGTTGATTTACTAAAACTGGAGAGAAAAATCTGGTGCAGCTCTGCATGGTAGCCAATCAGCTTCCACTTTTTTGTCAAAGCTTAATAGAACAAGCTGAAGTTAGAAGCACAGCACAGCTGCACCAGATTTTGCACTCTCCGGTTTTAGTCTAAGTAAATCAACCCCAGAGTTCTAGGACCTATGACCCTCAATGGACTCCAAGAAATAGTTTTTACAGTAAATACAAAATCCCTTTTTTCTTGTCCATTGAGGGACACAAATTCAGAAATGTTGAGATGTTCAAAAGCAGTCCAATAGGGGTGGGGGCAGCAACAAAACACTAATAGGCCCGCAAAAATAAATCATAACTGGGTACTGCCTACAACTCAAAGTGCCACCTGAAAAATATTATGCTTGAAGCAGGCATCCACCTAGTACATGGGTGGGCAAATGTGATCCCCCAGCTGTTGCTACATGTCCCATCATAACTGTCAGTCTTCCCATCATCCCTCTGCCTTTGGGAGTCATGCTTGTAACTGTCAGTCTTGCAAAGCCTCATGGGACATGTAGTTGGAAAGCCACCGTTGTCCACCCCTGACCTAGTAGAGTATAAAAAATGTGTAAAAAGAAGACCTTCTGAGAAACGTTTGATGCTGAAAAGCCCAAGAGCACTCACAGGTCTAGTAAATTGCTCCTTGTCAGGAAAGGGTGGTCCTTTGTCTGAGAAATGGTGGAACAGGAAGATGGTTCTCGTTTAAGGGATAATCAGGATAACAAATGTAGCACCCCAGTCATAAACAGGGGTGCTAACAAATAGGTGGTAACTAGCCTGGCTAATTGGTAGTTGGATCCACTTGCTTTTGCCCTAAGCCTGAATCTGTTGCATTTCTCTCTTCTATCAATAGGTGGCACTGCTGCCTTTGGCATTAGAATGACAAGACCACATTAATTTCATATTATGAATAGACATATTTACTCAGCCGAGCTGCGGCCTAGGGGCTGTATGTGTAGCAGCAGCTGAGGGTTAGGCCTGAAGCCTAAGGCCTAGCCACGTGTGTAGAAGCTCAGCCCGAGGGGAGCCTGATCGTTGCAGAGGTTCAGCCGGACGGGGAACTGAATGTTGCCAGAAGTGAAGGAGAAGCAGTTGTCATATGGGACGACCACTCCTGTTACCAGAGGAAAGTGAAGATCAAGGTCAGACTCAGAGGTAAAGGGGACACAGTTGCCACCAAGGGACAACCACTCCTGTTATCAGAGGCCAGTGCATGGAAGTCTGAAGTAACAGAGCAGCCTTTTTCACTAGCTGGGGACAGTGAAGAAGTGGGAAAGTTTCAGCAGAATCAAGTCAGGGACCCAGTGGGTTAGCTGTGGAAGAGCTCAGGGGATCCAGTGGCAGCTGGGATTGTGGAAATCTAGTGAGAGACTGGGAGACACGGTGAGATGTGAGAGAAGATCTACAACGAGATACTGTGAGTTACATTTGCAGATCTATATTGACTGTTGAAAGTTCAGTTGCTATAGGAGACAACAGTTCTACAAAATACAGTGTGCTGCATCCAGCTTAAAGGCCCTCTATGTGTATAGTTGTCTGCCTATTAATATTTTTGGTTTGCAGAGTCTGTCAATTGCTTTTGCATCTACCTAAGGTTGTCCTGGCCCTAAACCCTCTCTCCCCCAGTTCTTGTTAATAGACAATAAAATCTATTTTGTTGCATTCAGAAAGTGACTGGCACCCATGTTTCCAGCTTGCATTACACCAACCATGCACAGTAACCTGCACCCTGAGGAGGAATGTCAGCTGTCCTTGACTCCGGAGGTCACCATCAGGCCTCTGGAGATCGGGGTCCTCAACCTCTCTAAAGGGAGCAGTAGCTATGAGGTTAACCCATACAGAGAAAACTAAATCCAGACAATAAAAAGATTTCCCGATGAAGTGCATCAAGGCAGAGGGACAGAAGAGTGATGCTCTAGTTGAGGTGAAAGGCCTGAACTGTCTTATTAAGGAAGGAAGTTCTGTGTCTCAATGCCACCTTGTCCTTGGGTGAGACCAGAAAAGGTTCTTAACAGGATGAGGCCGCCAGCTCAAACATTTACCTTGCAGAGGTAATGGCAAGGAGGAACACAACTGGTGAGTAAGAGTGAAATAATGACTAACCCTGATTGATTCAAATGGCATTTTTTTTGAAGAGCCAAAAGAATAAAACTAATATCCCACCTTGGGGTAACTTGGTGCACCTGGGGAGCTACATGGCAGGCATGCTGTAAAAAGCTGTTGATCAAGAAAAGAGAAGCCAGTGGTCTCCAGGGCAAGATCACAAGCACAGAGACCTGACCCTTGATGGTGGGAAGAGCCAAATGCACATCTGTAAAAAAGGCCAGGATAAGTGTCATGGACATTTTCCCTGAATGAAAGTTTTTTGCCTTGTACCAAGAAAAATGATGGTGTCCATTGGTAGGCCTTGCAGGATCCTAGGGAATCACCTATTCAGAGACGCTTCTGTCTGTCAAAACCTGAGCTTCATCAACCATGTCATTAAAGTCAGCAACCTTAAGGGAGAGTGGCAAACCAGTCCTTGAGATAGAATATCCAGACAATCTGAAGGAGCCCACAAAGCATCAACCAGAAGCATGTTCAGAGTTTCACATCTCCCTGGACCAGTCCAGAGCTATGAGGATTACTGGAATGCCCTCCATCTTCTTTGATTCTGTTGAGCAGACAAGGATGGGCAAAAATGCATGGATCAGCCTGTACAGATCCAATGGAGCCACCAGAGCATCTACTGCTTCAGCTAGAAGATATCTGTACATGGATACAAACATGGCCAGTTTGTTGTTAAGTCTGTAGGCCAGGATGTTGACATCCTGTGCCCCCACATGTCACATAGGGAGAAGAAGGGGATTACGGTTCCCAGATAGGACACTCTTTTTAAACGCACCTCATTCCATAATCATTTGTGTAATTATAGATACATTTACGTTCTCAAGGGGGGACTATCTCGGTGCCAGCAGATAAAGAATCATACAGTATTAACTAGATAAAATCAATCAATTTTTATTTTCTTCGGTGGTTAAAAGGTGAAAATCACATCATAAAATCAACATTTGAAGAAAATCCAAAATTATCAGGAATACATTGGTGGTAAGTAATATTGTTGATGATGTCATACTCGACTGGGTAGGCTCCATGTGGAGTTAAAAGGTGAGGGTTGCCATCCCTCCCCCTCTGGGGGGGATATGTGTTCATCAGACGACAAGCACTGCAGACTATGTTTCTTCTTTATTGCATATTATTGTTGATTTATTGTATGTTTTTCCTTTTTATGTCAGTATTTTTGATGTCTACATGAATCCCCTGAGGAAGCCAATGTCTTGGCGAAACATGTTGGGAGTTGCTCATCAAACTGTATGACATCATTAACAATATTACTTACCACCAATGTATTCCTGTTAATTTTGGATTTTCTTCAAATGTTGATTTTATGATGTGATTTTCACCTTTTAACCACCAAAGAAAATAAAAATTGATTGATTTTATCTAGTTAATACTGTACGATTCTTTATCTGCTGGCACCGAGATAGTTCCCCCTTGAGAACGTAAATGTCTCTATAATTACACAAATGTCACATAGGGGCTGAAGCAATGATGTCCCACTCTAGAAGACTTGCTACATCCCCATGGAGATTTGCTAATCTGTGTGGTGACAGAGGCAGGCTGGTAGTAATGAATCAGCAGTCCTAGTAATTAGGTAGATTCCATTGCTCAACCTGCACGGTCTACTCACAAAGTAATTCTTTGTATATATCACATCTGGGACTGTGCCAGGGCTCTGGCTAACCTAACTTGTACACTGTGGTCTGGAAAGGGGCACAATGCAGAGGCCAATGCCCAAAGGTCATGTTCCAGACTAATACCACAATGTCCAGGACATCAGGGTCCAAGTGTAGCACTCCAAATTCAAGCTGAGGAAAGGCCAATCTAGATAGTTGCATGTAGGAGCCAACTCAGCAGAAATGCAGTAACAAGCTTAGACTTTTATCAGTAAAGCATGTGATACTCCAACTTGATCATGCTCCTAGTGGATGCTCTGTGGGCTCAAGCCGATTACAGCTCTGCCCCGAGTTACATCACCAGTGTTGTCTCAAACCAACTAACCAATCACCCAAACCATCCACTCCACTCCTCCTAAGACCTCCTTATCTCTAGCTCCATTGTCTCCTCTTCCTGTGTTCATCTCCAGGACTTCTCCAGAACCCCACCCTCTGGAACTCTCTACCCCAATCTGTCCTGCTGAACTGGTTGAATATCGATCCGTTTATGTTAACAGCTGAATCTTTTAATTCTCCCATCAACTCATCCCTCACAGTTATTATCTTTTGTTCCACTTGCCCCCCAACCCTGCTCCCGATTAGATTAAAAACTCCCAGGAGTAGAGCCTTCCTAGCCCTCTTCTTTTTTTTGTTTCAAAAAGTTTTTTTGAACATGTTTAAAAATAACAAACATAGTACTGCAAGGCATATTATTGGTGAATATACAGTGAGTTATCGTACAAACTTAGTATAGAAGGCATGGAAAAGAGAGGAAAACAAAACAGAGTGGGTAGCTCTAGAGAGACCTTAAAGCGGTAGTACACCCATGCATTTAACAGGTTAAAAACCAGTCACATTTCCGGCATGTTCCGGAAATGTAACACTTCCATTGGTTGTGCTCTAAACCAAACTGTCAAACCATCCAATGGCTGGTGTCATAGCTGATCACATGTGCAGCATCATGGCAGTTGTAGATTAAACAGAGGCCAAGATGGCAGCTTCCTTGGCTGAAAATGATAGGAGGGTTTACTACCACTTTAAGGTCTTGAATCCCGGGCATTTTGACCCACAGCTTCCTGTGCTGCACATTGTAGATAGTACCATCCCACAATAAGATATGTGGTATCAATGACATTCAAAGTGGGTAGCTTTTGCTATAAGTGGGTCTTTATACCTTCTCACTGATGATCGAGTATGGATGAAGGTGAGAGAACACCAGTCTCCGGGGGGCAGTGGGTGGGCACGGCTCGCGCCCCTTGACCCATTCCCAGCCCCCAGGTACCAGGGTCCCCCTTATAGTCAGGAGAGGAACGAGAAAGTCTATATGAAGGCAGGAGAAAGGAAGAATAGAAAGAGGGAGGGAGAGAGAAAAAAAAAAAAGGGGGGGAGGTTAGGAAGGGGAAGATGGTGGCCAGAGAGAGGGGGGTGGCGGGGTTGGAGCGGGGAAGGGAAAAGAGGGTATTAAGCTGGTCTACTTGTCACTACTCTCCAGTCGTTTGGAGGGAGGGGGTTATTACCCCACCCATGCTAGGTATGGTGTGATTCTGGTAAGTAAAAAAGTCAGTGTTGTAACAAGCGTTGGTAGGATTGAGTGTGCACAAATTTCGACCATGGTTCCCAGGTTTGCGTGTATTTCATTATCTTGTCGTTAGCTATGTGGATTAGTTCCTCTAGCTCACTTATGAGTTTGACTTTGAGAGCCCATTCCCTAAGGGGGGGGGGGGTTCGATAGATTCTTCCTAACCCTCTTCTATTGAATTTTATTGTAACTGTACTGTCTCTCGCTTTATAATGTAAAGCACTGCGCAAACTGTTTGCGCTATTTAAACCCTGTCTAATAATAATAGTTTTTACCATTCCCCAATCTAACAATACCAAAAAAAGTTCTGGCTTTAGATATACTTTCATTTCCCTTCTCTGTACTCTTTCCAGTTCTGTAGAATGGCTTATAAAAACACACTTATCCTTTAAAGGAAGGCTCCGCTGACCAAAGTTGAGCTTAATCCAGAGACTGCGCTGCACCATGACAAATTTTATGGCTGCAAAGTGACAAATAAAGGAAACATGATCCGTGAATTGGCATTCAATGAAGGCAAAGCATTCCCATATATCACTCTATCACTTCAGCTGTTTTGTTCGCTTCTGCCAAAAGACAAAAGACAGCGATACTAATTGATAAAACTTGTATCTAAGCATATCATTGGAGCAGACATGCTAAGAGGTCCCATGCTGGTAAAGAAGCTTTGTGCGGGCAAGGGGGGGGGGGGGGGTGTTGCGCTTACATGGTGAAAAAAGACAGGCGTCTCCCCTGCCCTCCCAGAGCTCCACTCCTTCCACCACTTTGATCAAGAGACCATTGAGAAATCACACTCCAGCTCGGAGTACTTTTGAGGGCTAACGTATAACAGAGTGGCTTTGTTCCCTGGTAAACTAGTGTGACGCGAAAAATCACCAACCGACATATAGAGCCACGAACACTCTGTCAGCATTTGCTTCTTAAGGTAGATCTAAACCCAATCACTAAAATCTCATATAAGCTTTATCCTGTTAATGCTATTTTGAAAGTCATTTTCAATCTTTTTAAACCTGCATGTAAGTAGGGACTTGCGACCGGCTAGATGTTGTCCCTGCCCAGCTCCTCTCCTTGCTAGAACAGTGACCCTTCTGTTGAGGAATGGATGTACCCTCCATGCCAGAGGTCTCCTCCTGACATTCCCGGCCATTGACCTTTATATTGCCAAAAGAAGGAATGTCCACGCATAAATAGAGTTGCTGCACTTTACTGGTGGTACTTGGACTTGGTCATGCTTGGACTTGCTTGTTAGGACATTGTCAATCCCATTTAGTAGACAGTCACATGTGAAAGCATCATTCAGCACTTTAAGTCAGCCATCTTCCCTTAAAAGTCTCTCTCCACCTGGGGTCATTAGTGCTCACTAGGATCTGATCTCTGCAGGCACCTCCTCCACAGTTACACCTCTCCTGGGATCCCCCAGGGAAAAAGTCTCACTGAGGGAACTCACAACCCGCCCCTGCCCCCAACTCTATAAGAGTCAGAAAGCCTACCGCTGGCTCTCCTGTGTGCATGTCTACCTCTCCCCAGCCTGTAGCCCTGTCCAGTGCCTACACTTGCTGACTATATGTGCATAGATGTGGGATGTTTTGCTACCATACCCCAACTGCACTAGGGTTCTTCCTCAACTACCTTATAACTGGGCTCCGATTCACTCATGACATCACTACAGGAGGGCTCTAACTAAAAGGGGCCTAGCACCTGATGACACCATCTTCTGTAACCAGACACTTAGTTTAATGGAACAGAACCACCTAGTGGAAGACTAGCTAACTGCACCTGCCTACTTGCAGCTTTTATTAAAATAATACCTGGTCATACTTGTCAACTGTCCCAGATTTTCCTGTTTTTATGCAGTTATCCTGTATTGTCTGTATGCTGGTTACTGCTTCCCCCTATTCGTGCACAGTCAGGCAACACACATTTCAAACTTGCATCCAGGCACAAGAAATCACTTAATGGGCTTTTTTTTTATTGTTTTATTGGGGGAAACAAAGTGGATAGGGTAAAGGGATTTTGAGATGCCCAACTTGACTTGAAGAACAACAGATCAGGACAAACTTCCTTCTCTATGTACAAAAAGAGATGAAGATCCTGGACTGTACTCCCTCCAGAATAAACACAGTCTCTATGGATCAGTGACAAGATCATTTACAGACCAGCAACTCTCAGTCCCCTTTAGTGAAATAGCACAAAGTTGCAAATTGTATGCAGGAATATGGTATCTCTTCAGCAGAACCTCACTCAGTTCTGACACAGATACTACCAGCCCACCTGGCTGCTCTGAAGAACTCCTCAGGACAAGTGATCAGGATTTAGCACAGCGCTGTCCTTGGAAAGTATGTTACATCTGGCAGTCTCTCCCCTTGTATGCCTCTGAATGCGCTGAGGTACTCACAGTGTCCTATGCTCCCCACTGCACTGGGCAAGACTCCTGTTCAGGCCTCCAACTGATCAGATCCTCCAATGAGAGCCCGGATGTCCAAAGGTAATGGAGATTCGTCTCTTAGGCTTCCTCACCTTCCTTTCCTCAGCTCCCAGCCTCGAGGCAGAGCCCCCCAGCCCCAGGGTCCCCTCCCAGGCCACACAACAGCAACCTCAGCAATCCATCTTCCTCTTGACTCCCCTGCTGACCAGGCTCCACCATATTTAAGGGTTGACCCAGCCACCCCGCCAGGCCCTCTGACCAAATTCCCTCAATTATGCAGATAAGGACCTCCTGGCATCTGCCCACTAACTTCCAGAAGCTTCTCCAAGCTTCTAGATACAGGGGGAGGTACCAGAGCCCTGCCCTGCACACAGTTACCATGAGTCATACAAAATAAATTTACCTAAACTAGTTGCACACTAGAAGGTGTTACTTACAGTACAAGCCTTCTCTATGTCTCTATCTCAGTATCTCTGACCAGCAGCCCTATTACATTATGCTCATAGCTGATTCATGCTGTGAAGCTCGTCTCCCTTCTCCTTAGTTAGAACATATAATAGTTGCCTTCAGGAGCCATCAGGATTGTAGGGCCTCCAAAAGTCAGTGAATCCCACCCCATCAGTGCTTGGCGAGGCAGGACAGCCACTCTGTGTGCTTCTGGATGCAGATCAGCTGTTGACTGTCACCCGATTTAGGGTCTCATTTCCCTGGGTTGCTCCCCCATCATGCTTGGTATTGACAAATTACCCATCGAGGAGATGCTGGGTGGCTGGGTGAAGTCACTATGGCAATGGCAGTGGGGCTCCATGTACCTGAGTCTGGTATCATTCTGTGAGGTATGACTCATTAATATATGGATATGTGAAGTAATATGAAGCTTTCCCCTATGACTCTAGTGACATAGCTGTACTTGCAGGCCACTGACTCTTCTGCAGGATTCTGGTTGCTCTTGGAACCATAGAATGGTGTTGTATATGCTGAATTATATGCTCTTTGATGAGTAAATCAGTGACAGAAAGCAGATAGGCAGTATTCAGGCCTATTGATTGGCTACTTAAGTCTGACATACTTGTAGGATGTTAACCAGGACCCCTGGTTTATACCGAACACAATCCATATGCAAGTTAGAAAAAGCCTTTTTATCCATATCTATTAAATTATATCTAAAGCTAAGGCTTTATTTTAGTTTTCAGGGAAGGTTGTGCATTGTAAAGTAAGCTGTATAGAGCCCCATGATTTCTAATGGCTAACCCCTACACTTTATATTGTACAATATACTCCTGACCCCTGCACAATATATACTCTGTGTTGTAAATTACACTACTGACCCCTAAACTGCATACACTATGTTGTACATTATTTTAAGCTGGGCGACATAGTACTAACTAGTTTTATTACACAAATAAGAGGTAAGACTGTCAAAACCTTTAAATTGACCCTAACGCTTAACCCTAAATAATCCCCGTACACCAAAGCTTAGGTTTTGCCTTAAACTCAATCAAACCCTTGCTTTGCTTTGTGTCTTTTAAGGTTCTTTGCATAAAAGCAAGGGCATACAGAGTATCACAAAATATACATATGCAAAAGCCATCTATCTTTCCTAGCAAATGGGCATGGGCAATGTATGTTATAAGTATACACTAAACATTGCTTAACTTAGTTTTTCCTGGTGATGGAGTCTTCTTCCTTTTATCCAGGATCTCTCTAGACTGCTTCTTGCTTCTTGACTCCAGCAAAAGAACTATCTCTGACTGTGTCTGCCACATGGCTGTCCTTTCCCACCCTGCTTCCTTCACACATCACTTACTGTCCTGAGCTTCATGAACCAGTACAACAAGTTAATTGGCATATGACTAAGGGAATCCTAGTTTCTAAAAACTATGCATGGTAAACAAAATGCTTCATTGTATATATTGATGCTATAAAATGACTAAGCAACACAACCCTAAAAAAAAATACACTTCACCTAAGCCGAACACGTAGCCCTTAACCTTGCCCTAACTTTCACAATACCTATTCTAGGCACCCGCAGGCATGTGTACTTACCCAGCCATAGTCCTTCACCACTTCATTTCACCACTATCGCACCCCTCCTTTTTAAACTACAGTGTTGACTGGTGTCAAAGTTTAGACAGGGGTGTGGCGTCAGGTCACCCCTCCCTACCAAGCCTGGTGATTGGCTACTTTGGTCTTAGCACTGTCACATAGGAAAGGTTTCCATACCTGGAAGCTCTGCCATTGAGGCCCCATTCACACCTGAGCGTTTTGTAGCTTGAATATGCTTGAAGCCCGAAGCTACAAAATGCTGGAGGGGAAAAAAATCAATGATTCTCTATGGAGATGGTTCACATCTTCACTCAAAAATGCCTGAAGCCAAAGACCTGAAGCTCAAACAATTTTCGGAGGTATTTTTGTTGCGCGAATCGGGTCGATTTGGACGTTTGTATCCCATACAAATGAATGGAAACGTGCAATTCGGGCATTTTGTGTGTTTTGTTGCGTGTGTTTGCGCGATTTTGAGCTGAAATATAAGCTAAAAAAAGCTGAACTACCTAGCAACAAATCATGCAATAGATATAGTATTCTCTATTGGCTAATACAAAAATGCCAAAAGCCTAAAAACGCTGCATACAAATGCGCAAAAACGGTCCAAAGTCGCGCATCAAAACACCAGAAAAAGCTCAAAGACGCGTCGCTCAGGTGTGAATGCAGCCTCAGTTGCAGGGAAGAGGTGAGGGTTTGTGACTCGGCAATTGTACCTACCTAGAGGTTGGGTGAGCTAAGTGCAGATACTGTCATTTTGCCCCCTAATGGTGTCTCTTTAAGGCAGAATATACATTGCTTGTGTTTATTCACTTCACATAATTATTCCAATAAAGATTTTTTTGGATTAATTTTTTTTCAAAAGTTCTGAGCTGTTCTATGATGACCCCAAGGTTGTTTATGTTTTGCTGCTGATGTACATTTATAAAGCATTATTGAGGACGTTGGGACAGCTGCAATGTATGAAATTTCAGTTTTATACATATAAAATACAGCATACCTCTTCTGTTTTATCATGCAGCACATACAGCTTGGCCCTGATGTGCTCTCGCAGTGCATTCCCAGGAGCATCAGATACATTTACTAAAATATCAATGTGTAAAATTCACCTTAAAAAAAGAATTACCCTGCCACAAAAGACCTATTAAAGCCGCAATATTTCTTTACTGGTCAGTAAGCGTACTGACATTTGGAGATGAGGGAATGACCTTTCACAAACCTGCTGCCACGCTGCACATTTTAACCTTTTTATTTGCCGAAAACGACCTTGTCCTGCAAATAATCAGAATAAATTGGCCATAAGCTGTTTAAATTCCTCTTCAATGTTTTTTGCTACGTTATGGCAATGTAATGTGTGCGCAATACAGGAAAATCCCTTGGCTACAAGGGAAAAATCTTAACTCCAAGGGATGACAGAGACAAAACATTGATGAAAAAAGTACAATTTTAGGGGACATTTTAACAGTAGCAGACAGAGGTGTAACTAAAAATGATGGGACTTTGTAACAAAATTATTATATATGACCCATTGAGTGGCCAGTTCAACACTGATATGGTTCTCCATTGCCACCTTAAAAGAGATGTATAGGATTTTTAATCATACTCACCTACGTGGATGCAGCATTGGTCTGAAGCTCCATCTGTCCCCCGCCGGCTTTAACACTGAGAACCGAGCAACCAAACACAGCTGATCGCTTGGTTCTTCTAGCTCCCTGAGCAGAGAGCTGGTGACTGTCAGTCATCACTCTCTGCCCCCCCCCCACTCACTGGAGCACTGGGCCGTGGAGGGGACAGAAGCGGCCATCTCAGCCTTTCAGCAGCTTGCTGAGAGGCTGAGCCGTGCCCCGGGCCAGGCACGTGGGCGGATCCGGACCATATGATCATTATCCTTCCCAAGCCTGGACCGGCACTGTGATGTCAGCTGGCAGCAGACTTCAGCCTGCTGTCTGCTGAAAACGGGTCACAGGAATGCAGAACCATCTGCACTCTTCTGATCCACAGGGGAAGTATAGTCAACATGCTTTGGCTGTACTTCTCCTTTAAGGAAGCCTTTCCTGGGAAATACCATGTATCTATTGCTGGAGTGCATGTAAACAGTTAGCGACTGCAATGAGAATGCCTTCCAGTTAATATTAACATCTACCTTTTTATGATTGCACACCCCTGATGGGTTTCCCATGATGTTCCCATGCTACATTCAGACTGTTGCAGGGACTATTTAACAGCAACCTAGCTATATCTGGGCACAAGGAATTGGATAGGCTGAATATTCAGACTGGATATTTGAATCCTCCTGCCCTAAGCTCCAGAAACTTCTTCTAGAGGCAGGGGGAAGTAATCAAAGTCTCAGCTTGTGAAACTCTGAGAAGGACAAACCAAAAGATCATTACTCCTGCGATTACAGTCAAAGCCAAAAACAAAATTTGCCTAGTAGCCTAACTTGGAAGGTTCTACATACTGTATCAAATCACAAATACACAAGCTAGTTACAACTGTTGAGAATTGTTTTTGCAGTTGTTTTTAATAAATAATGGATTGGATGTCCAATTTCACATGTCATCTGACACATCAAGTTGATTTTGCCACTTTGATTTCAGGCTCAATAATTCAGATAATCCTGTCTTACACATAGTTGAACAGCTAGATTAAGCTGAGATCTGCACACTAGAACTTGATATCCAGTATTTATAAAATCAGACTTCTATCTTGGGGCTTTTTTGAAATCAGGGACATCATCCTTTGCTAAAACATTTTTTTTATATTCAGAGATCCATTTCTATACCCCAAGGATTATGGCTACCCCCAGTCAAGAACCCTTGCTCTAAGGTATATCCTGCCCACTCCTGCTCCTGTGGACTGCTATTTTTTATCAGATTTGGGATGTTTTTCTTAGCAGTGTAGTAAGAGTGAATTATAATGCTCCCTCATGGTGTAATGGGGAGAAAAATTGCCCCATCATTGGTGTTAGTGGGAAAAAAGTGCCCCATTGTTGGTGTCAGTGGAAGGAAAAGTGCATTGTACCAGTGGGAGTAATAGTGCGCCAATTGCCTGATAAATGCAAGCAAAGGGATGCACCTGGTCCATGGGCCGCAGTTTGGAAGCCACTGTTCTAAGGATTTGATGGGGAGGAAGCTGTACCTGAGTAACTGCAGTGCAAGGATCTTCCTGCTCTGACTTAATTCTGTTGATCTTTTTCACCTCTGCTGCAGCTTCTTGAACTCTCTAACTAGTCATCAGGTCATCAGGGGGGTGGGCCTGATTTGAAAACGTAAACGTGATCCCCAGGACAAATAGAGAGGGTGGACATCTCTAATGGGAACATAGACAGTATAATAAACCTGAAATGGATTAAAAAATCCCTACTCAAGAGCAGGAAACTGCATACCACAGAATCATGTGAAAAGAGACTGCAGTCACACCCAGATGATCTTGCTTAATCAGTCTGATTGACTTTTTGACCTTAGCCCAGTTGTAGTACTTTCTGGGTATCATAAACAGCTTACTGATAGTGAATGCGTTTTATTTTTTTGTTCTTCTTTAATTTTTTTTAAACAAAACCATGAAATTTATGTATATTTTTATAGAAATGTAATTTTTATAAAAAAATATATAATTTTAAGCACATGCTATTGTCCCCATAAAAACACTTTTGTTGCAGCATTCTAGATTGGTCATTAAGTCCTTGGCCATGGTTGTCCTTTTTGATATTTGGGTTTACGCAGCCAAAGATGATTACATCATGTTACTGTGTTCTCTAAATGCTTTTATAAATTCCCTTCAGTCCATTGATGAGCTTGATACATTGACCACTTTCCCAGAGTCTCCTTGTGTTAATAAAGCTTACTAAAGAGGGAGGTCAAACTGTCAGTGAGCCTTATGTACTCTCATACACAATGTTCCATTTCCATTGCACCCTGAAAAATAGTTTTGTCTGCGCCGTATCAAAATGAACGTCTATATGCAAGAATGGCAAATAAAAAAAAGAAATGCAGAAAAAAAATAAACATATAACAAAAAAAAAAGTAAAATTTTTCATCCGTCAGTTTGTAACCTGCTTATAATTGCTTCAGAGGTGCACCAAGCAATGACCTTTTTCCGTAACGGCTCATTCGATAATCAGCGCTGATTGCTCTGAACAGATGGCCAGAGATACTTTGTTTCTGTTAGACGGTTTGCATTAAGAAGAGTAATGTAAATACCCATTATTCATTACGGCAAAACCGTATTTGTCAACTTGTTTATTGTCAGGCCAGATGCAAGTGTAAAACGTAATGTTTTGTTTGGCAGAGAGGCTCGCCTGCTTGGCTTAATGACCTTGACATGGTGGTGATCACTGCTCAACAAGAACCTGCATGGAAGTCATTACCGGGGCTGAATGAGATATAAAAGAGTAGCAGCCACTCTTGGTATCAATGCAAGTGATACCAAGCCTCGCTTGGTATCACTTGCATTACTTGAAAGAATATCAAGTGAGTTTGCTGGGATCTTCAAGTGGAGGTCCTTAACTATGTCAGCTGTCAAATTATCTTGCAAATGAGATGCAGACAATGTCCTTTGAGATTTCCCATGAAGTTGCTGTCTTGAGTTTGAGGGTTACATGGAAAATCCTCAGGCATAAAGTGGACTCGGCAATGGCATCATATGCTTTATAAATAAAGTGCATGTATGCTAAGTAATGTGTAAGTGTAACACTTTCAGGTATTAATAACCTCTCACAGAGATCACATCATCTGCTTTTCTTCAGAAGATTCGGACATCTTTGTCTAAGCATCATCCAGGGTCAATGTCTACTTCCTGGACTGAGATGGAGATGATACAGTCGCGTAAATCCTGATGCCTCAGCAGTGGCTGTGTTCCCAAATGTACAACAAAGATCTGCCCCTATGGCAGCTTCTCACTTTTGAGTGAGTGCTATAAAGTTAAAATTTACAGTTTGGTCCCTGGAGCAGAGGAGATTGAGTAAATGATTCCTTCCACCTGCAGCAGACATCATCTATGCCTAGGCAAAGTCGTCTGACTAAAGTTCTGAAATGGATTTTCATTGTTAAAGAAGAACTATTGGCAAAACAAGGGAGTGTTCTAACCTTTGTGTCCCATTGTGGAGATTTCCCTTCCCTTCCTGTCCCATAGTCAAACAGGAAGTGAGAGGAGATCCCTGCAAATTAAAGCGGTAGTAAACCCTAAAATCAATTTTTACATACAGGTAAGCCTATAATAAGGCTTACCTGTAGGTAAAAAGAATATCTCCTAAACCTGCATGGTTCAGGAGATATTCGCCCTGCATGCAGCCGCTGACATTAGCGGCGCATGCGCTCTGACGATCCGGCCGAGACGGCCGGCATCTCAGAGCTGGCTGCCGGTGCGAAGAGCTCCCGCGCGCATGCGCGGGAGTGACGTCACGCGGCTCCGGCCACTCACAGCGCCGGAGCCGCGTACCCGGAAGACAGAAGAGGACAAAGATGTCAGCGTCCTTAGCGCTGACCGACTCGGGCATCGGGGGCCTCGTTCTAAGGTAAGTATTTCATAATATGTTAGTATGCGATGCATACTAACATATTATGCGATTTTCTTGCAGGATTTTTTTTTATTTTTAATTCTGTCAGCGGGTTTACTACCGCTTTAAGTGAATTCCTTGGGGACAGATCCAGAACCATTGTCCCCATTGGAATATTTTTTCTCTATTACTTTTCTGGGGACAACCCACAATTTGGAATTTTCTTTTACTTTCACTTTCAATGATAATGGTAAACAGGACAAATAGGAAGGGTGAATGTTCTTAACAGGGACACAGACAGCAATAAAAACTGACAGGTGTTCTAATCTCTCTTCACTCTATCCAAAACTACAGTGAAAAGTTTTGCCTTCAGTAATACTTTAAAATGTTCAACTTTAAAAAAACAAAAAAACAAGATGGATCCCTCCAATATACCCGTTAATTCTGAATATGAGGAATGTGTGACTTTCTCCTCTTCCTCCCAGGATGCACTACTTGGACCTGGCTGGTCAATTTCCAATGCCAAATGCTGTCACATCAACAATAATCTGTAAGGTCTATCACAGACTAGAAGGTGGGGGCTACCTCCATGTGAACCCGCTCTCAGTTCATATGTTGCTATATATGCTCCATAATTGGGAACTAGTTTTGAGTAAGGATCTACACTTTACAGAGGAACCTTCATGGGGCAGTGTGGTTTCATATGTATTTGTAAATGTATGTAATGGAATCTTAGGTTTATTTTTTACTGAGATGTTGGAAAGGTTTTGTAAGGTTTTTTTGTCTAGCTGGACAGTGTGCTGGGGAATTGTTTGTATTGCTTGAACACAAATCAGGAATTTAAGTATCAGTGGATGTTGGGATGGCCTAAATGGGCAAGGTGACAGGTTCCTTTAAACTGAATATGTATTACATTGTAAGATTCTAACACTGGCCACACAAATAGCAACATTATATCCGGTTCCATCAAATCATTTTCATTTATCACACTGATGTAAACCAAGGTGAACAGACTAGCATGGAGCCAATCGTTTTTGATGCCAAAAGCTTAAAACAATCGGTTTACTTGTTCAACCAAACGTTCCACAAACAGCATTTACTGTAGAGATCAAAAATGTCCAACTGATCTGATTGCATAATGGATTCAGTGCTGCAAAAACAGTCAAAAGAGATCTAAATAACACATTTAATTTTCTGGAGCAGGGGTCTCCAAACTTACTATATAACGGGTCACTTTACTGACTTTTACTTACTAGTAGAAAATCCCTTTTATTTGGTATTACGGGAGGAATAGTGCCCTGTTGTTGATGTCAGTGGGAGGAATAGTGCCCCATCATTGGTTTCAGTGAGAGGAATAGTTCCCCATCATTGGTGTCAGTGGGAGGAATAGTTCCCCATCATTGGTGTCCGTGGGAGGAATATTGCTCCATCATTGGTATCAGTGGAAGGAATAGTGGCGCGTTGTTGGCATCAGTAGGAGGAATAGTGACCCATTGTTGGTGTTAGTGGGAGATAAAAAGAACAGCAGTGTGCGATCTGTAGGATTTTAACAGATTTATTGTGGTAAAAAGACAAATGGCAACTCACATCCAGGAGGAACCAACCAAGGGGAAGGAGAGCCATTAGACCACAGGACAGACCGGATGGGTCTGAAGGATGGGCTGGGAGTAATAGTTCATCCAAAGGCCCGGCTAGCACCAACGTACTTTGATACACGAGAAATTGGGGGTTGTGGGGAAATTGGGACTTTAATGAGGCCATGACATGGTAGGGTCATGTGCCTCCTTCCCAGATACTTGGTAAAGTATAAAATATAAATGGGTTGGGACTTTATATGACACATGTGGTGGGAAATAAATACATGATGGATCAATAAAAAGATTTTATTAAGGAGAGATTGAAGTTACATAATAATATAATAATAATATACAAGTAATCAAAAATGGGAGAAAACCACAACATGATTATACAGTAGGGTAGTTACAATATAAGTCAAATTCATATATATACACAGATTCCCCGATCCATCAATTAGATATATGTGCAAACAATAATATTCCACAGATAGTGATCTGCATAGTCCATGGCCTCACAGTGCCCCCTGTGGGGGATACCCCGATATAATGGTGGAAAACAATAATGCTGAGGTAAATATTGGTAGATGATTGGTACCTCTACGCGTTTCGTGATATTTACATCACTCATCAGCAGCAAGCATAAAATTCATCTGAAATAGATGAAAAGTAATTACTATTGGATGTCATGGGGGTGAGACACAAAGTGAGAACCCCGCCATCCCAAAGATGGATGCAAATGGCTCCACCTACCAGCCCAGTGGGGAGGAGGGGAAGAGGAGTGAAGATGTGCGTGTGAATGTGAGTACCTGTGTAAGTGTAGAAAGCCAAGCGCCATGTCGAGGATGTGCGTGTGAATACAAATACCTGTGTAAGTGTAAAAAGCCAAGCATCATGTCGAGAATGCCATATACTGGAAAGCATGCTGGAGGTGTCCAGACCCACACCGGTATTTATTTCCCACCACATGTGTCATATAAAGTCCCAAGTCCATTTATTTTTTATACTCTACCAAGTACTTTGATACACAATAGAGGCTGTCTGGTTTCAGAGAGAAACCTACAGCTCTCACCCACAAACGGTGGTTCTGAGGCCTTGCCAGCGGCTTCAGCAGGCCTCACCATGTGCTAGCAGTGGTGAAGAATAAGTATTGTAGAGGTCTGATAAATTTCCCTTCTGACCTGGAGAACAGGTGTAACTGTCAGCAAGTAGCATACTGGGGAGAAGTACTGGTGAAGTGTAACGGTCAACAAGTATTGTGCTGGAGGAGAAGAAGTGTATATACTGGAGGTGTATATAGCATGTCCTATGTTCAATTACTGGGCACCCCACAGTCATCCCTATCCAAGTTCAAACCCCTAAATAAAACAACAAAAACAAAGTACTGGCCTGTTCAGTGACTTTGGATGTGTAGAATCGTGTGATTGAGGGCAGCAGGCGGGTGGACCACAACCATCAGCCACTCTTAAGGGAGCATATGGCTACACTAATTAAATTGTTTGAGATTGCAGTCTTGTGCACAGGAAGTTACAAGGAAACTGCATTTCTGACCGGATCCACAATTTTTTTCCCTGTAATTGCAGGAAATATATTTAGCCATAAAAAAAAATTTTTCTATATAGTGAAACACTTTTAGTAAGAGAAATTATGTATCTATAAGACATTTGTGTTGCACCTGAAAAGTTCCCGTATTTTGTCAAATTACATAAAAAATTTAACTAATGCAGCCACCACATCTAAAAACTTGAAAGCGGCAAAATATTACATTTCAATCATAAGTATAAAATAACACCAGGAGTTAAAGCTTAACCCCAACCAAATCTATTATTTTTGGATAAAGCGGGAAAGGGTTGGAGCATTTGTCAGGTTTATATTGCTGTCTCTTTTGGGGAGATTTCCTCTCATTTCTGAGTAGGAAGGGATGTTAGATCTCTCTAACGGGAGTCACTGACAAAAACCAAATGCTTCCTATGGGGCAGCATCATTCAACCTTATTCCAGTAAAGGCACCCTTTAAAATGATGCACAATGTCAAGGCACACTATTCTAACATGTAGAAAATGAAACAAATACTTTTACATAACACAGCAACATCCACACACATAGGGCACCCAACATCAGAGGTGATTTTTTTCTTCCAAAGAAATTCACCTTTGGACACTGGTACTGACTAGTATTCCAATGTTTCTCTACTCCCTCGGTTTCTCTCCCATACTCAGCTAATGTGACCCCAGTGCTGATGGAGAGGGGAAGTGGAGGAGCAAACAAGGATGCTGTGCAGGCACCAACATCCTCCTTATCAATTGATGGCATCATTGATTGTTAGGATGCCGGTAGCTGGAAGGTTGTAATGGTGCACATTGAAAACCTGTGGCTATGTCCAGGTAGGCTTTAACCAGCTGCTGGGTGGTATACAAATTTTGGACAATTTTTAGGCATTTTGCCAGGGCACCCCTGAAGAAACCTGAAGGCACCCCAGAGTGAAAAAGGCTGCTATGGGGGCACACAGAGAAGAGGAGAAGCAAGGAGCCCTGGCAGGGGACCCCAGAAGTTGTGGTCAGGGCCGCTGATAAGGCAGTACAACCAGTCATGTTGTACTGGGCCAAGGCCCCATAAGCTAAACAGGGGTGACTGGGGCAGCTTAATTGTTAATTTCTGCCTAATTGAATAAATGGATTTTACTAGAAAGCACCCCCACTCCTACTTGCTTACCAGGGTTTAAATTACATTTCCCTAGGCCCCATCAGGTTAACAGAGGGGCCCAGGAGGAGAGAAGAGAAAGGACATTTTCATTTTTAAGGGTGTAGCTGGATTAAGTCAATGCTGCTTTTCCGCTGAACCCTGGGGTGTGGGGAGTATGTGGGGTGTAGGCATGGTTGGGGGGGCCCTGTCAGGAGGGCTGAATGGAGCCCCATGATTTCTAACAGCGGCCCTGCCTGTACTCCTTCCAGAGTTCAAAAGCTACACGCAGTAACTAAGTCCTCAGCATTGGGGTTGTTTACTCACCTAGCCACAGGATCATCAGTTGCCTCTTGCTGATATCCCCAAGGCTCTTCTTAGTTAGGTGGGAGCAGAGGAAGGACTTTTTCCATGTTCAGCGTGTAGGTGGATAAAGTCAGAGTTGCATTTCCGCTGCACTCTGGGGATGTATGTGGGGTGTAGGCATGGCTGGGGGGGGGGGGGGGGGG
>BLSH010316550.1:240058-271320 GCA_018402905.1 Glandirana rugosa
GGGTCACTGTTATCTCGGGGGTCGTTGGTGGTAGTTAGAGGTCGTGTAGGGTCGTGGGGAACCGTATATGTAAGTCACGTCCTTCCTTGACGCAACGAGGCGGAAGGGTGACCTTTTTTGTTCGGTACATATATATATATATATATATATATATGTCAACACGAGTATTCAAATGTATGGGACTTTCTTAAATACTAAAGAACCGGTAAAAAGTCTCTTATACTTACTATTGTGTTTCCGAAAGGAAAGTGAGTACCAATCACAAACAGACTTCGGTAAATAATAGTTAGTGGACATAAATGAGAAAAATTTAGTATTACTGCTTTTGATCAGGGTAATTTGGGTAGTTTCTGTTGTCATTATGATTTAAAAAGAGTAAATACAGGTGATTGATAATAAATGGCTTCAGACAAACACTAACCATGAGTGAAAGGAAAGCCTTTGTGTTATCATTCATATTCTCTGAAAAATGGCCAAGAAATCATAAATTCTTTCAGGGTATGTAAACTTATGAGCACAACTGTATATATATATATATATATATATATACATGGCTTGTTTTTTCCAGTGGGAAGGCGGAGCAACGCAGTTCCTTCCTGCACTGAATGTATATGCCAAGGGGTGCTGGGATGTGCTGGAGATTGATGGTGGTTGCTGGGGGCTCTATTGTCACTGGGGGTTCTATTGTTGTTGGGGAGCTCTAGTGCTGCTGGTGGAGGATATATTCTTTCTAGGTGATCAATTGTTGATGGGAGAGATTTACTGTTGAGGGAGGGGTCTATTGTTGCTGGCTGCTGGAGAGTATATTGTTGCTGGATACTGGTAGATCTATTGTTGCTGGGGTAGATCTATTGTTGCTGGGGGTATTTTCTTGTAGGGATCTATTGTTGGTGGGAGGGATCTATTGTCTCTGGGGGATCTATAGTTGCTGAGAGGGATCTATTGTTGCTTGAGAGATTTATTGTTGCTAAGGGATCTATTGTTGCTCATGGATCTATAGTTGTTGGGGGGATCTATTGTCGATGGAGACATCAATTACTGCAGAGGGGATCTATTTTGCTGTCTGGATCTATTGTTGCTGGGGGGGTCTATTGTTGCTGGCTACAGGGGACCTACTTTACTGTCTTTCATTAGCAAATTCCATACTACTTATGTAGCACCCTGGTCCTAAACAGGGCTGCTAACAAATTTAGTTGTGCTAGGTGGTATCTAGCCTGGCTAATTTGTAGTCTTTGATCTACTGATTTCTGTCTCAAGTCTGAGTCTTGTGTGCTGTCTCACTCTCTCCTGTCAATAGATGGCACTGCTGCCTTTGGCGTTAGGATGGTAGATCACAGTGAATTCAGGTTATGAATAGATATGTTGTCTCAGCCAATCCAGAGGGGTTTTCTTCAGCCCTGGAGCATGCTGGGATAGTCTATTTATTTGGAAGGAGTCAGGTGATTGGGGTTCTTTCTGCCCAAGGCTTCTGCCTGGGGAGATGTATGTGGAGCAGCAGCAGAGGTTTAGGACTGAAGCCTGAGGCTTAACCACGTGTGTAGAGGTTCTGCCTGAGAGAGAGCCGGATCAGAGCCAGTGGTAAATGAGAATCAGTTACCACAAAGGGACGACCACGCCTGTTACCAGAGGCAGGTGTAGAGAGGATGGAGGTCTGAAGAAGTACAAGAGCAGCCCATTTTCACTGGCCGGAGACGGTTAAGAGGTGGATAAGCTTCAGTAGTCTCAGCAGGAGGTGTGGGTGCACCTTGAATATAAGTACAGTGGGTAGCTGTAAATCAAGTCAGGGACCCAGTGAGATAGTGTAGGTGAACCTTGAGTGATCTACAGTGGGATACTGTGAGAAGTGAGTGAAGATCTACAGCCGGATACTGTGAGTTACGCATGCAGATCTACAATAAAGCATGGAAAGTGAAGTGTTGCTATAGGAGGCAGCAGTTGCTACTAAAATACAGATTGCTGCATTCAACTTATAGGCCCTTTTCTGTACCACTATCAACCTATTTCTATTTTTGTCTGCGGAGTCTGCCTGTTTGCATATTGCATTTGCCTAAGGGTGTCCTGGCCCTAACCCTCTCTCCCCAGTTCCTGTTAAGAGACAATACATTTCCTTTTGTTCATTTTAAAAGTGACTGGCGCCCAATCATTCCATGTCTAGTAACCTGCACTCTGAGGAGGAATGTCAGTTGTCTCTGACTCTGGAGGTTAGCACTAGGCCTCTGGAGGTTGGGGATATTGCTACATTTTGGCGCCCAACATGGGGCCCAGTGTTATTTTTGCTGTGGTCGCCCCTGGCAATGGTCTGCAACTACAAAAAGATTTTGTTTGGCTCCATGGGGAAGTGGCAAGTAACATCTTTAATCCTCAGAGACTGTGTTATTATCCTTCTACATCATGTGGGGAAGAACCAACGAGTCTTTTTGCTCTTGGGAGAGTGTCAGCCTGGTCGTTTGTCACTTTACACCAGTGCTGCAGGGGTTAAGGCAGACTCCAGAAAAGTTTTGGCGCGCTGCTGGAGAAAAGAGGCAGCCGCTGAAGTTCCTGGAGAGCATGGGAACCAATCCCTTGGCAGGGGGAGGAGTTGTGTTCCGGGCATCAGTCCTACCCTGAGTGAACAGAAAGGTATGCTTACTGATATCGGAGTGTGGTATGTACCAAAAGGCAGCCTTGCCCTTTACACAGTGGGACACTATGAGGCAATCGGACAGTAATGTGAAAAGTGTTCCAGCTTAGCTACGAATGTTCAGACCTGGATTACCTGTGGGCACTGCAGAGAATCACTACTAGAGGTAGTTTCGCCAGCCCTACCCCCACAGGTACTACAGGTGAATTGGGATGAATGTGTCACCATTCCAGCTCAGGAAGCTACTGAGAACCCTGCTGCTGTTGCTCGGCTTACTGAAGTGGCTGCTCCTTCAACTATTGTAGCTACTCCAAAGTCAATTATTCCGGTTATCTCCCAGGGCCGCGGTCGGGCCCACCTGCGTTCCCTGATGATGGAACCTCCTTGGGAGAAGACAACCAGACCTGGTAAGCCTGATGTGAGTGAAGGCAGTGTGCCCGTGGGGACTGTGCAACCTATGGCCATTAAGGGAGGGGAGTGCAGAACGTCTCCTACTACCAGTTTAAAACAAAATCTGCTCCCAGCCGAAGAGTATTCAACTGAATCAGATTCCGGATCTCTGAACTGGCCTGAGAGATGTTCTGAAGGTGATAATGAGCAACAGTGTGAGCCTACAGAGGAGGAAGTTCTCTCTACCATCCAAACCTCCAGTATTAGGCCTGAGTTGTCAGCATCTACATCTTACATTCCCTGTCATGCAAGTTCCTTAGAAGAAAAACAATGGGAGCATTGTGTCAACTCTTTAAAGGTTGATGTACGAAAACCAGTGGAGATTGCTGGTCTTGTCTTGAATAAAGTGTCCACTGTAATTGTTGCAGTTTCGGAAAGAAGGAAAGTTATGCATAGCCTGTGGCAGGGGCTAAGGACTATATCGTCCATACCATGTTCACTTTGTTCTCACAACCTGTGGCAGGGGTTAAGAATCATATCGTTACTAACCTGGGATTATGGTTGTCATATCTACCCAGACTGTCTCATTGTTCCAAGACCTAATCAAGCAGATGTGCAACACTACATTACTACTATCGGATCATCTGGAAAGCCTGTTCAACTACCTCGTTACTATTAGTAAGGCCATCTAACTGTTGAAAGTTTGTGTCAAGTCAGTGTGGAACACAGCGATGTGTTCAGTTAGGCTGTGTCTGTTCCACTGGAAGCTGCTCTACATTTGAAAATGTTGATGTGGGGACACCCCTGCCTGTGCTGTTTGCTGCTGGACTGTGTTCCTGATCCCAGCAGTTGCAGAGGGTATCCTAAAAAAGTGATATGCTGATCTGCTGCTCTTGATTGTCAGCATGTCTTGTTCTTCACCTGTGAGGAAAAGTGATCTCAGTCCCCGGCTGTGTTAAAGAAAGACTGAGATGTGTTTACAGTGCAAGGGGACTTTGTTGCTCCGGAAGATGAAAAAAGTTCTTCATGATTACAGTTCCTTGCATGTCTGTATGGCTAAAAGTGCTTGTTAGAAAATAGCCATGCACACCGTTCCAGTGTTGTGCCTGAGAAGAAGGGAACTTACTGGAAAAATTTGCTGACCATGTTTGTTGCATTTCAAAAAAAGGGCCTATTGGACTTTGGTGCTCCAAGGACAATGGGATGTTTGGTTAGGTAGGCTGTGCTGTGGCAAAGGGGCAAGTCTTTACCTTAAGATTGGATTTCTTGGACTGAAATGTTGATATACACATGGACTATTTCTCATGACTGATCACTAGATGACGTGAGTGTGCCACTCTGAGTGAGTCTTAAGATTGCTCTATTATGTTTCACCATAAGTTGCTATGTAAGGTTTCTTTTCTAGGATTGCTATGGAAAGCTGGTGTCATTCTTGAGGAAATGGGTCCCATTTTCAACTGTAAACATATCTAGGTATATATGTAGGCTAAGGTATATTTTTGTGATTATTTGCACCCTTTTTGGATACTCTTGGCTGAAAGTCAACAAAAGTTCACCTATGTACATATAGTTCATATTGCACTAGTATTGCTATAATAGTAGACTGTGCTCTTTCTATGTTGTCTCTTTCATTCTCTTTCAGGTGTCCCTACATCCCTCGTGTCTTCCTTGGCTAAGGAGAGACAATGTCCTCAAGTTGTATAATAATGCTATTTTTCTATTAATTATTGTGTAAATCTTACATAGATAGTTAGGATATAAGGTTTTCTTGCTTATTGCATATTTCCCTTACTCTCAGGTGGTTCGCCACACGTAAATTGTAAATAATGTCTTCTATTTATCTGTCTGTATGAAATGCCACTTGTAATTGTACATAAATTATTTTCACCTGTTTCGTGTGGTACACCACATGCATTTGTTATTACTGTTCATCCTTTCCCTGTTATCCCTTCCCATCCACTTTTTGCCAGGACATTCACTCATATGATTGAGAGTACCCATTTTGTTTTTTTTAATGCAAACTCCGAGACGTAGTTTCCTTGGCAGGGGGAGATTGTAGCACCCTGGTCCTCAACAGGGCTGCTAATAAATTTAGTTGTGCTAGGTGGTAACTAGCCTGGCTAATTTTCAGTCTTTGATCTACTGATTTCTGTCCTAAGCCTGAGTCTGGTGTGCTGTCTCTCTCTTCTGTCTTCTGTCTTTTTCCTTTGGCATTAGGATGATAGATCACAGTGAATTCAGGTTATGAGTAGATATGTTGTCTCAGCCAATCTGGAGGGGTTTTCTTAGGCCCCGAGCATGCTGGGATAGTCTTTTTATTTGGAAGGAGTTAGGTGATCGGGTTTCTTTCTGCCCCAGGCTTCGGCCTAGGGAGATGTATGTGGAGCAGCAGCAGAGGGTTAGGCCAAAGCCTGAGGCCAAACCACGTGTGTAGAACTCTGCCAAGAGAGGGAGGGGGAACCGGATCGGAGCCAGTGGTAAAGGATAAGCAGTTGCCACAAAGGGATGATCACTCCTGTTACCAGAGGCAGGTGTAGAGAGGATGGAGAAACAAAAGCAAAGAGAGGCGCCTCTAAGTGTAGAAGTACAAACACAATTTATTCACATGAGATTAAAAACACTCACAGGATGGAGAGTAGTAGTGAGCATAAAGAGTACGAAATTCCATCAAGGACTGTGCAATCTCCTCTGTAACGACCGGACCGTCAGGTGCAGAGCCGCCGTATGCCACCGAAGCGAACGCTCCATACGTGTGATGGAAGCCGGCAGGAAGGCTCAGAGCGAGGCTTGGTTCGCACCGCTGACCAGACCCAGAGAGATGACGTTCAAGGAGTGCGGCGCGTTTCGTGGGCGTATCGGCTGTACAAATTGATTGGACAGAACTCATGATATTTGTGTGAAATTCAAGCAATGTGCTCCTAGAGTTGGTTTAGCTGCAGAGACTGATAGACGCTGCCCAGTTCCCAGGAAATATCATATCATGAGTTCTGTCCAATCGCTTTGTGATGTACTGCTATAGTGCCGAATAAATAGCCCGCATGAGCCTTTGTACGAACGTTCCAGCCTGAAGAAGGGGCGCGGCCATCACGACCGTACAGCCCATACGCCCAACGAAACGCGTTGCACTCCTTGGACGTCATCTCTCTGGGTCCAGCCGGCTTCCATCACACGCTCGGAGCGTTTGCTTCGGTGACATACGGCGGCTCTGCACCTGACGGTCCGGTCGTTACAGAGGAGATTGCACAGTCCTTGATGGAATTTCGGATTCTCTATGCTCACTACTACTCTCCATCCTGTGAGTGTTTTTAATCTCATGTGAATAAATTGTGTTTGTACTTCTACACTTAGAAGCGCCTCTCTTTGCTTTTGTTTCTTCAGTTTCCTGGAGCATGGTTCGGTTCCTATTGATGGCTGCCCTGGTGTACATGGACATTCATGGACTCCTATATGTATAACTAGACCTTATTGTTGCTCATTGTTTCCTTTCACTACACCATTTTTATAGCCAATCGGTTTATATATAGCCATTGTGGATATTTAATTACTGTTGGGTTGTGCGCACATACTCGTTTTGTAGAGAGGATGGAGGTTAGAAGTACCAGAGCAGCCGTTTTTCCCTAGCCAGGGACGGTGAAGAGGTGGGAAATCTTCAGTAGTCTCATCCGGTAACCCAGCAGGAGACGTGGGTGCACCTTGAAGATAAGTACAGCAGGTAGCTGTGAGTCAAGTCAGGGACCCAGCGGGATAACGTGCGTGAAGCTTTAGTGATCTACAGTGGGATACTGTGAGAAGTGAGTGAAGGTCTACAGTGGAATACTGTGAGTTACGTGTGCAGATCTAAGTATTGAAACTGAAGTGTTGCTATAGGAGACAGCGGTTGCTTCTAAATTACAGATTGCTGTATTCATCTTAAAGATCATTCTGTATCATTTATTTCTATATTTCTCTGCGGAGTCTGCCTGTTTGCCTATTGCATTTGCCTAAGGGTGTCCTGGCCCTAACCCTGGAGGTCGGGGACATCTCTACACTTACAACCAAATAATGATACTTTTCTGTATACACAAAAGGGAGTATACCCCTCATATTTTTGTAAATATTGTATTATATCTTTTCATGTGACAACACTGAAGAAATGACACTTTGCTACAATGTAAAGTAGTGAGTGTACAGCTTGTATAACAGTGTAAATTTGTTGTCTCCTCAAAATAACTCAACGCACCATTAATATCTAAACTGCTGGCAACAAAAGTGAGTACACCCCTAAGTGAAAATATCCTTATTGGGCCTAATTAGCCATTTTCCCTACCCAGCGTCATGTGACTGGTTTGTGTTACAAGGTCTCAGGTGTGAATGGGGAGCAGGTGTGTTGAATTTGGTGTTATTGCTCTCACTATCTCATACTGATCAATGGAAATTCAACATGGCACCTCATGGCAAAGAACTCTCTGAGGATCTGAAAAAAAAAAAGAATTGTTGCTCTACATATGGCCTAGGTTATAAGAAGATTGCCAAGACCCTGAAACTGAGCTGCAGCACGGTGGACAAGACCATACAGCGGTTTAACAGTACAGGTTGCACTCAGTACAGGCCTTGCCATGGTTGACCAAAAAAGTTGAGTGCACGTGCTCAGCGTCATATCCAGAGGTTGTCTTTGGGAAATAGATGTATGAGTGCTGCCGGCATTGCTGCAGAGGTTGAAGAGGTAGGGGGTCAGTCTGTCAGTGCTCAGACCATACGCCACACACTGCATCAAATTGGTCTGCATGGCTGTTGTCCCAGAAGGAAGCCTCTTCTAAAGATGATGCACAGGAAAGTCCACAGTTTGCTGAAGACAAGCAGACTAAGGACATGGATTACTGGAACCATGTTCTGTGGTCTGATGAGACCAAGATGAACTTATTTGGTTCAGATGGTGTCAAGCGTGTGTGGCAGCAACCAGGGGAGAAGTACAAAGACAAGTGTGTCTTGCCTACAGTCAAGCATGGTGGTGGAAGTGTCATGGTCTGGGACTGCATGAGTGCTGCTGGCACTGGGGAGCTACAGTTCATTGAGGGAACCATGAATGCCAACATGTACTGTGACATAATGAAGCAGAGCATGATCCCCTCCCTTCGGAGACTGGGCCACAGGGCAGTATTCCAACATGATAACGGCCCCAAACACACCTCCAAGATGACCACTGCCTTGCTAAATAAGCTGAGGGTAAAGGTGATGGACTTGCCAAGCATGTCTCCAGACCTAAACCCTATTGAGCATCTGTGGGGCATCCTCAAATGAAAGGTGGCGTAGCGCAAGGTCTCTAACATTCACCAGCTCCGTGATGTCATCATGGAAGAGTGGAAGAGGACTCCAGTGCCAACCTGTGAAGCTCTGGTGAACTGCATGCCCAAGAGGGTTAAGGCAGTACTGGAAAATAATGCTGGCCACACAAAATATTGACACATTGGGCCCAATTTGGACATTTTCACTTAGGGGTGCACTCACTTTTGTTGCCAGCGATTTAGATATTAATGCCTGTGTGTTGAGTTATTTTGAGGGGAAAGCACATTTATACAGTTATACAAGCTGTACACTCACTACTTTACATTGTAGCAAAGTGTCATTTCTTCATTGCTGTCACATGAAAAGATAGAATAAAATATGCACAAAAATGTGAGGGGTGTATTCACTTTTGTGAGATACTGTATATACAATATATATACAGTAAATACAAAGTATATATATATATATATATACACTGTGTATATAATAAAAACATCTGCACAGACTTGTCTATAAGATATATGTATAGTAACCAGCCTTTGGGTATCTCAATAAAATTTACGTCAAGACAAAAGAGTCCATGGAGCCCACTTCACCATGTGTGTTAATAATTATTCCTTAACAAAACCTTTCATCTTTGCTGAAGAGTCTATCCCAAGAATAGAAATCCTTATGGATTTGATGAGAGTATTTCACATTTATTATACTTTGCAATTGATATCTCTTTCACATAGACATTCTAAATTGAGATCATGAACGTTTGGGATTGGCTCCAACATCCGGCAGATAGCTCAAGAATAATCAGTAAATGCATAGCTTCCAACTTTCAGAAATTATGAAAAGTGACACCTTATAGCAAATAGTATGTAGAAAAAGGGCATGGCCCAGAGGCCACAAAGATCGAATATGCAGATAATAATTGGCTAAACAACACCTCTTTTTTACCTCTATTTTTCCTCTATATCAAAGTAACAAAAGCATTGCTATAGAGGTTGGATAAAAAGTTTAGTGCTTAACGTCTGTTGTAAAATAGTATAGAAGTGTACACATTAGACCAAAAAGAGGGGCAATTGAGGTTGCACCCCCCCCCCCCATCATGGTGGGGACTATGGTGGGATATGATCCCAGCCCCCCCCCCCCCAGTACATACCATTATTGAAGAATCCCCCTATAGTGGGGATATGATCCCAGTCCTCCCAGTACATACCAGTATAGATGAATCCCCCTATAGTGGGGGTATGATCACAGTCCTCCCAGTACATACAGTACCAGTATAGAATGGGTATGATCCCAGTTCCTCCCAGTACATACCAGTATAGATGAATCCCCCTATGGTGTGGTATGATCCCAGTTCCTCCCAGTACATACCGGCATAGAAGAATCCAGCTGCAGCTAGTTGTCCGGGGCTGGGCCCGGTGTGTTGCGGCCAGTTGCGGAAGGTCCCCATGCTGCTGTTCATGTCTAGTAACTCAGGGTAGACGGCGGGGTCATCATTCTCCAGTTCCCTGGGCAGTCGGTGGAGCTGGCTGAGGATTTGTCCGTCCAGTAGGTCTGTTTGCTGGGGGATGGGGATGTTGCTGGGCTCCATTCACCCAGAAGAAGGGACAGGTAGGGAAGTATTTATGGTGCTCGCTATCAGGCCGGTCCGTTGGCTCCCAGCTCCGGAGGGTCCCCCCCGCAGGAGAAGCACTGGACCTGGTCCCCGGTGCCCAGATAAAAGAAGCCAGCTCAGGCCGGGTGATGAGGGGACACTGAGCCTGACCAGTCCCAGAATGTCCACAGCCGGCTCATCTCTCTCTCCATCCCTGACTTCACCGCACTGAGTGGCCCCCAGGAGCTTAACACCTCCCATACCAAGTCCATGGCAGAGCACTGACCACTGACACTGCCCAGAGTCACCAGAGGAGAGGTCATTCTGGAAGAGACCGAACAGTCGCTTCTCCTCCAGGCATAGGTGTGCGCAGCCTATTGCATTAGGGTGTGCACCACAAAGCGCAAACAAACATGAGTGTGTGTATATATGTCAGAAGGGCAGAGATCAGTGTCAGTAGTTTATTTTTATTTTAATTTGTTTATTTTTTTTCAATTTTTTTTTTTTTACAATATTATATTTTATTATTTTTTTTTACAATTTTATTTAGGAGCCCTGCTGGGGAGCTTTGGTGACACAGACCCCTGATATCTCACTTTTGAGGCAGAGAAAGGGACTGAGGACAGAGATTCCCCCGTCCCTTTCTCTGCAGCCAGGTAGCAGGGGGAATCTTCACAGTACAGGGTGTTTAGGGTGTGCCCAGGCACACCTGCCACCCTCTGTGCGCACGCCTATGCCTCCTGGCCTATCGGGTCATAAGTCCCGGGAGGAGAAGCAGGAAGACAATAGCGAATATTAATTTGCTAATATCACACAAGCAGGTGGGCTCAGTGCTCTGCGCCCCTAGCCCACTCTTTTTGAAGCCAATTAGAGCCTCAGGCTCTAATAATATGTTTAAAAAAAAAATAAACACCATTGATATCCATACATTCGGCACCCCGTATGGAGATTAGGGGCCGGGGGCATGGAGATTAGGGGGGCGGCACCACTCCTCCCCCTATGAGCGGCCGCCACTGACTATATCTCTAGAGGGGGCCATGGTTGTCACCCTAGGCTGCTCTCCTGATATGGACTACATGTCTATGTCCTTTAACCTCTTGATGCTGGCGGCCAGCTGACTGAGGCCCTGGATGCATATGCAGAGGTTATCAATGGGGAAGTTGCATGTGCTGGTCCCTTAGATACCCCCAACACCTGTTGGGGCAAACATTCGGTAGAGGGATACAGAGGGGTTGTGGTGAAGCGGCAGTGGCCGCGTATTAACTGAAGGCAGCCCTTAATCCGGGGATCCGGGGTCACCTCAAGGCACAGAAGACCAAGGGTGGTCCAAAGCCCGATCCTTGGTTACAAAAGAAGGAAAGAGAGCAGGAACGAGATAAGGAAATAAAGATCAGGAAGGAAGAGATGAAGAGAAAGAAGAAAAAAAGGGGGGGTTTGGTCCTGCAGGAGGGGGCGGCGACCAGTAAGCTCTCAGGAGAGGCCCAAACTGCTCGAGTGCAAAGTGAGAAGAGCATAGGACCACCAAGGTGACCATACTTTAAGGAATTTAGAGTGAGAATCATTTAAGATGCTTGACATTTTCTCATTGATCATAAGGTCGGTTAGGGTGCTCTTCACCGTTGCAAACGGAACAGAGGGCTTTTTCCATGCTCTGGCTATCACCCTTTTGGCCGCAATGAACAGATAATATGCCAGTTTTTGTTGTTATGAGAACAAGCCCTGAATTGGGCAGTGCATCTTTGCGAATAGGTATATAAAATAGGGAATGTAGGAGTCCAAACACCATGGACCAAAACCCTGTAAGGTGCGGACAAGCCCACCAAATGTGTACCACATCACCCTGTTGGCTGCACCCCCTAAAGCACCGATCGCTCAAGTAAATTTTTCTATACCTATTCTATCATTAGAGGGTGCTTTCTAGAGGGAAACTCTTGTAAGTTTTCCTTTTGCTTTGATCCCATTGGTGAGATTTCCCTCTTTACTTCCTGTCCCATAGCCAAAACAGGAAGTACAAGGAAATCTATCCAAAGTCAGTAAATCCCTGGTTATCCCCAGGGGCATCAGAACTAGTGTCCCCATTGGAAGATTTCCCCTCTATTTCTGTTTGGATGACAATCCAAATTTGGGATTTCCTTTCGCTTTTTTTGATAATGATCAGGACGAATAGAGAGGATGAATCTTCCTAACGGGGATACAGACAGAAAAAAAAAACTGATAGGGGCTCTAATCCCTCTCCACTTTAAAACTAAAGACATGCCTTCAGTCATACTTTAATAATAAAATATATAAGTAAAATGTACTACCATATCCATGAATTAGCATCATTTGCAACAGACCCATTGTAATTATCTCATGTACTTACTAGCAAATAGGAGATCTTTAGATGACCATTTCGGAAGCATTTATCGTATTTATCCAGTCTGTGACCTGCTTTTGAGTTCATCTCACTCTCAGCATGTATGGTGACCCTTCATCTATTGATGCTCCAGCATGCGTGAATCACCAGCATGTGTGGAACATCTGGTCTGTTTGACTATCTAGAGCTCCTCGGATTTGTTTCCGGTGGACAGTGTGATGTTCACAAAGAAGAATGTAGGGTCAAAGTACCACACTGTATTCTCATAGTCCTTGATACATTTTTTATTTCAATCAAAGGTCAGGTGGAAACTGTATAACTGTACAACATGTTTCAGGGGTTAAGCCTTGCCCCTTCATCAGTACCCAAAGGAAGAAGAAGGGGCTACTGAATCTGGACAGGATAACAGATAATATAGGGTTGATAAAGGACTGGCACAAGCTTATCAGCTGTTGCAATATCCAGCTGCTGACAACTCCAGATTAATGGGTATGTAAACCCTATTTACACCTGCGTGGCGCAATACGTAGCTTTTTTAGTGCATATTTTGATGGATTTGTCATGCCAAAGCATAAGGAAAAGACTAGTAGATATAGGGCGCTCCGGGAGAGCTGACCATCAAACACTGAACCACAGTGGGGGGCAGGCAAGTAGTCCTGGAAAAAGCACTTTAGCAGCACTTCAAGAAGAGGGAAGCGACTCTCTGGTAAGGACAAAAATGCAAGCAAAAGGCGCTTCTAAGTGCCACCCATTCTGATGTTACTTAGGGGTCCTGCATTCCACGCTGGTTCTGACAGCACCGCTGCTCTTCCTGGATTTATCCCACATGGTTCTCCACTGCTGGCTGGCCAGGGATCCTACATTCAACACTTTCACCCTTCTGGGCCAGAACCCCCTGGACACAGATGTGATTTGATGAGCTTGTATATCTTCTGTTTCTAGTAAAGTGTTTTTAACCTGTTTTGAAGCAATAAATATCCTAAGGCTACTGCACTTAGAAGCGCCTTCTGCTTGTATTTTTGTCCTCGATAGCATAAGGAAGCCCATTTACTTGAATGAGTTTCCCTGTGAGGGACAAACATCATAAAGTTGCTCAAGTACCTTTGTTTGGCACTGAATCAAGTATGTGTGCATTCTGCATTTTGTCACACCAAAAATATGCAGCAAAACTCAGGACTGCTGCCCAAGTTTGGGGTGCTATTAGGAAATTAATGGCATTAGGAAATAATGGCAAGTGTGTTGCATGTTTTGCCGCGTTTGCAGTGCGTTTCTGAAAACCCAGGCAGAAACATGCATTTCTGTCTGTGTTTTCCAAACCTCTAGGTGTTAATATAGTGAACTTATCTTATCTGCTCTCTTGTGGTCTGTTGAATATACCATTGGAAGATCACCATGCGAAAATTGAATGATTACAGTCATGAAAAAAGAAAACAAATGCAGCCATCATGTCTAAAGACAGGTGAGTTGTAATATATTACAACTTTTTATTGGGGGGGTCACACTAGCAGTTATGCTGAATGTGTGTGCGCTAGCTTCGAGCTAGCAGGTTAGGCTGCTTACTAGGAGGACACAGTGCCAATGTGCCAAATTTCAATAGACTACAGGGCCATCAAGTAGAGGTAATATGTGGATTATTTTTGGAGAATAAGGATATCATTTAGTGTCACTTTAATATGACTTCCCAGAGTACCCAGCACAGAGGAAAACAGGTATGAATATTTAATTCTAACAACCAGGAAAGATGGCAGTAAATTCCTTTGCTGAGTGATCAGCTGGCACAGGATGAAGGAGAGTACAGCACCTCAGAAAAGGCTTTCAACTTCTTCAATATGTTGCATATTTTTTTCTTTTTTTTTAATTACATTGCTAAACTGAAGTGACAGATGTTTTTGTGCGTCTGAAGTGCACCATCAACTGTAATTCCCGCAGATGTTTGGCATGTGTACGGAAACACAAACATGTTCGCGCTATTTATACTGAGAGAGGACAATAATGAGGAGAGCTGGGAAGAGGCAGCGCGGGCCCAACACGTGGCCAAGATGTCGTGCGTCTTTCACTTTTTTACCAAGAAGAGTTTGTAAACAGGAAGGATCTGAGCGGGGAGGAATGCTGTCACTTACCATCGGCTGAAATGAAATGTTTGCTTCAAATGGAACGTCGTTTACAAAAGTACATACACACATCACTGCTGGTTATGGGTTACTTGTTGGTTTTCATATTCGTCATGAAGCTTTGGTAACAAAAAATTTGTAAAAATAACTTTTTTTTTTTCCATAGCATTATTATTAAAGCCCAACTCCAGGAAACTTGAAAATGATTCTTTGCAGTGGGGCTGCATCTGCTCTACAAAAGCGGAACTAAACCCTCCTATCCTTTTCAGCCAAGGAAGCCGCCATCTTGGCCTCTGTTTGATCTTCAACTGCCATGGTGCTGCACATGTGATCAATTATGACACCAGCCATATGATGGCTTGATAGTTTGGTTGAGAACACTGCCACAGGAACGTAATTGTTTTTTTGAAACCATTAAATCAATGGGTTTAGTTCCTCTTTAAGCGCTCATTTAGTCTGCAGAAAGTGCAAGTGATTTTACTTACCTGATCCTCCACTCCCTGGCAGACACCGCTCCCCAATGTTACGGCAGTGGACTGTCCCTCAGTGTCATCACTAGAGATAAGCTCAATCATTTACTCCAAATACATCTCCAGAACGCTCCCGAAGTCAGGATCCTCCCATACAATAGCCCCAAGTAGCTGTAGCCAAAGCCTTCCATCGGGCTGTCGTCCACTGTCCAAGGCACACTTGGCCTACATACCAGCAGAGGGCTCTGTAGCTCTTGCCCAGGTGCATCTCTGCCTGGACCAGCCTGCTTTACTCAGCAGTCCACTCCTCATGTGGTTGTCCCCCCCCAATGACAACAACAGCACTTCATCTGCAAACAGTACCTTTTCTGGACGGAGGGGAGAATTTTTCATTGGGGGCGCTGCTCGCGGTCTAGTGCAGAATCTTGCTATTCCAGCGGGACCTGGTCTAGGACTGATCCCATGTGCTGCATCTGCATCTCTCGCAGCCTCCTTCTGAATTCTTCTTTCATAGTTGCTGGTATCTGTACCTCTCCTTTTGTGCAAACTGGACCTCAGATCCCAGTGGTGGTTTGGATGTCTCAGACTGCAGGAAGCATCCCACTGCTGCCACCAAATGTGACGGAAAACCCACTGTTACTCTGCCCCATTACTGACACTTCAGCCGGGATTTCAGAGCTGCTGGCTGGTACTTCACAATAGTCCCAGGCAAAGGGAGCCCAGCCCAGCTGCTGAGCAGAGTCTGAGTATGTCCCGGACTGCAGGAAGCATCCCACCGCTGCCACCAAATGGGACGAACTGCCTGGCACTCCACCTGGGTGCCTTGCCAAAAAAAAGTGCCTCCTGTCCTCCAAACCCTTCCAGCAGACTGATAGCTAATACCGGCCCTTTACCCCAAGCATCATACACAGACAAAATGTTGAGGTAAAAACCAAAGGAATGACTGGTTATTGCACAGAAATATAGGTTTTTTTTTATACACTTCAAAAATAGGGGCAGTCACCACATGAACAATAAAAACAAATATTACACATTGGGGTAAACCACAATGGTTAGGTAACAAGGTAAAGTTGACACAACACATCAGGAGGATTAGCAAACAGAGAGAAACAATAGGTGACTCAATTATCAATGGGAAATCATGCCTAGGAAATAACACCTAGGAGGCACACAATGGGGAAATTACACAATGGGAGAAAGACACTTAACAATAAACACATAACACCCTAATAAACAGATTACACATAAAAGCAGGAGACCCAAGTATCAGGTTGTTTTGTGCCGATTATAATCATCTTCTTTGAGTCTGTGAGTCTAGGAGGGGTTTGAAGCAGTCAGTGCTGGTTTGGGCTGTTTATACAACAAAACACAGAGGTCCCAAATCTGTATCGGGGTTCTCCAGTTCTCAAAGTCTGTGTGTTTTGGGGAGACACATTTGAATCCATAGTTAAACTACTCCAAAAGTCCCCCAGGCACACACCTCCCAAAGAATAGAGCCCTTCAAACGGCAGGGCCAATAGTCTGTAGGCAAGAGGCTAGCCTGAAGTCACCTCCAAAAGCCCCTGTCCTGGTTGGGTCCATCACAGAGGACATTGCACTCCTAGCAGCCCAGTTAGAATGTAAAGCAGCCTAAGCCTAGGCTTCTCCCAGACCATGGCCATTGATGCATTTTGACCCACCCACAGGGCTTAGTCATAGAGGTCCTCTATGACTAAGCCCTGTGGGCAGGGTGAAATGTGTCAGTGGACATGGCCTGGGTGGAGCCTAGGCAGAGGCTACTTTCCATTCTAACTGTGCTGCCGTCAGGAACCATGAATCAGACTGAGACAGAAGTGCAGTAAAAATCACACTTTTTAATAAAATGGTAAAATAGTACAAACAGTGCAAGCATAGTCAAAACATAGCCAGGGTTCGGTAACCAGAACAGGTAGTTGGAACAAGCCAGTAAAACAGGAATCCAGAGATCAGCATAGTCAGAGGCAGCAAACAGGATCAGGAACCAGACGGGAAGTCAGCCAGGCAAAGTCTTTAACAGGGACACACAGTAGAGACGAAGGCACAGGAGATCTGATCCAGGCAGTTTAAATAGCCAGCAGGGCTGGCTGACGATCAGGAAATGATCACCAGGTGAGTCACTGTGGAATGATGAGTACTGGCAATTAACCGACAGCTGAGCAACCTGAGTTCTGAGAAGGGAGGGCTGTGCCCAGCCCTGACAGCTGCTAGGAGTGCAGCGTGCTCAGATTATATACTAAGGAAGCAATATGCCACATAAGCAAATGGGTGGACATAGGAAGGGGGTTACACCATTGCTTAAATATAGCCACAAGACTCTGGTTCGATTTTCTGAGGAACCTCACATTTTTTTTTTCCTGTATGAAGTACACCTTTAAAATTCATACCAGACTCAAAGCTCTGGTATGTAGTTTGGGGGACTCTACGCAGTATTTTTTTTTTTCATTCTTGCTGTAAGATGTGCTACAGCAAATGTGAAATTTACAAAGAAAAAAAGGTATATCTTTTCTCTGTTGTAACGCAGGTCAGTGACCAGACCTGAACCTAGTAGCCCCTCCCTCCTTGTGTCTCTATGCCCCAGGTTGATATAGAACTCACCATAGCATTTGTAGTGGCAAAGCAGTGTAGGACTGGCCATAAAAGGGATTACTTTGATGCAGTTGGTCAGCTTAAGCATGTATTGCAGTATCCGTGTGACCCAAGTCGCATCATAAATCGCACTAGTGTGAACCAAGCCTAGTTGAATAAATTATGCAAATCTATCACTTGGCTGGATCATGACAGCATCCAGGTGTGACTGCTTCCATAGGGCTTGTAGTGGGGCAGAAGGGAGGTACATTTCGAAAATGGGGACACAGACAGCAATATTATTTAACTGGTTCCCGACCGCCGTACAACTATAAGCGGTGACAGCGTGGCTCTGTCCTGCGAATCGACGCTTATAGTCATCAATTTCGTGCACGGCTGCTAGAGGGCGAGCGCGCGCCGGCGGCGGCACACGCTCGTGCCCGTGCCCTCTGCACGTTTCCCTGAGTGGGCCGCGGATCAGGCGGACTCCATGTCCGTCGGCGACTTGCGATGGGCTGTGACAGAGCCAGAGTGGGGAACAGCCGATGTAAACACGGAGGTTCCCTGTTCTGACAGGCGGCATGTCAGAGATCTACTGATCCCTGTACTCGGGATCAGTTAGATCTCTGGTGCCCCTGCCAGCCCAGCCCCCATACAGTTAGAACACACCCAGGGAACACAGTTAACCCCTAGAGCGCCCCCCCGGGTAAAACCCCTTCACTGCCAATGACATTTACACAGTAATCAGTGGATATTTACATTTCTGATCGCTGTATAAATGTCATTGGTCCCAAAAAAGTGTCAAAAATTTCCAACATGTCCGCCCCAGTATCACAGTCCTGATAAAAATCGCAGATCGCAGCCATTACCAGTAAAAAAAAAATTGTAAAAATTACAGAAATGAATTCTCATGGTTTGTAAACGTGGCAGCTTTTGTGCAAACCAATCAATAGTTTATAGCGGTGATCAGAAATGACGCAGAGGTGATCAAGTACCACCAAAAGAAAGCTCTATTTGCGGGAAAAAAAAGGACTCAAATTTAGTTTGGGTACAACGTCGCACGACCGCGCAATTGTCAGTTAAAGCGACGCAGTGCCGAATCGCAAAAAGTGTTCTGGTCCTAACATAGGAAATCCTTCCGGTCCTCAAGTGGTCAAATTGTTTTGGGTGAAGTTGGGTTATGAATAAATATGATTTGTATATGACTTTGAATTCAGTTCTACGAAGACAAAGGGTTAATATCCCTGCAAGCCCCCGTTGTGCTTCTCCTGGGAGTACTAAACGCATGATCCATATCCAGTCATTCCTGATCTGACGCAGTCCCCGCACAGAGCAGTGCAGCAAAACTGTTCAAGCTCCATTAGACACTAATTTCCCAAGTATTCCAATCACTACAGAGCTTTCCTTTACCAGCGCTGGACTCGACATTCTAAATGACTTCTAACGATGCAAATACGTCTACAATGCATGACTGATGTATGATACGGCCGGCTTAAAGATACATTGTTCAATCAGCTCAATACAGCATTCAATCTATAACAGCCAGCAGGGCCATTCCCGTATGTTTGCAACATGTGAAATGCATTTTGAAGGGACATTATTATCAATATAATATTGCAAGTATTTCCCTATCTTTTTTTTGTTATTTTTGTAGACTGCATTGTATTCTCCACTTCTTGCTGTGCTGTTTTGTTGTTATATTTATTTTTCATTATCTGCTGAATCTAAAGCTGGGTACACACTATGAGAAAATCAGAAGAAACATTCCGTATGAGGAACGATCGTTCGACTTTCATATAGCGTGTACACAACTTTCGATGTTTGATTCAGACTTTCCAAACGAAGGACAAACCCCTAAATTTTTATTGTAAGTGAACAGAATTAATGATTTTCCTTTAATGCTTACTGTTTTCCTATGGTTTTTGTACGAGAAAAAGTAGATACGAAAGACTGCGCATGATAAGAAACAATAGACAACAAAAAGCCTTGGTCGTATGAGCATTTTCATACATTATTTCCATCCTCAGTTCCGATTTGCTGTGAAGCATCGGGGGATAATGGAGCGCCCGATTTTCTTTTTCTTTTCTGGTTTGTACTAGGTTCAAAGTTATTGTAAAGTCTCGTTTTTTTTTTTTTTTTTAATCACAAACATGTTATACTCACTTCCTCTGTGCAGTTGCTTTTGCACAGAACAGCCCGGATCCTCCTCTTCTTGGATCCCTCTTCTGCTCTCCTGGCTCCTCCCTCCTATCGAGTGCCCCCTCAGCTAGCAACTTGCAATAGGGGCACTGGAGCCAAGTCACAGCTCCCTGTATACATTTAGACATAGAGCCGCGATCCAGCCCCGCCCCCTTTCTCCCCCCGATTGGGTAACTGACTTTGATTGAAAGCCGCAGGAGCCAATGGCGCTGCTGCTGTGTCTCAGCCAATCAGGAGGAGAGTCCTGGATGGCTAAGACACTCGTGGACATCGCTGGAGAGAGATGGGGCTCAGGTAAGTAATTAGGGGGTGTTGGTGAGGCTGCTACACACAGAAGGTTTTTTATCTTAATGCATAGAATGCATTAAGATAAAAAAAAACCTTCTGCCTTTACAACTCCTTTAACCTCTTCAGCTCTGGAAGGTTTAAACCCTCTTCATGACCAGGCCATTTTTTGTGATACGGCACTGCGTTACTTTAACTGACAATTGTGCGCTCGTGCAAAGCAGTACACAAATAAAATTGATGTCCTTTTTTCCCCACAAATAGAGCTTTCTTTTTGCTTTATAAACATAAAAAAGGCTGACAATTTTGAAAAAAAAAATATTTTTTACTTTCTGCTATAAAACATATCCAATAAAAAAATGTAAAAAATCAAATTTCTTCTTCATGTAGCGCAGGAGCCGCTTAACCACTTCAATACAATGCACTTAGAACATTTTCCTACCAGGCCAATTTTCAGCTTTCAGTGCTGTTGCTCTTTGAATCACAAGTCATGCGACGTTGTACCCAAACAAATTTTTTATCATTTTGTTCCCACAAATAGAGCTTTCTTTTGGTGGTATTTGATCACCTCTGCTGTTTTTATTTTTTGCGCTACAAATAAAAAAAGACTGTAAATTTTGGAGAAAAAAACCCATTTTTCTCTGTTTCTGTCACAAAACTTTGTAAATAAGTACATTTCTCCTACGTTCACTGACAGATGCAGCTCTTCATGACATGTAGGTTTTTGCTCATCCTATTAGGCGTTAACTAGGCAGGGAAGAAGCAAGCTGGCCCCTCCCACGGGGGCTGTCCCCTCTTCCCACATAAACCCCCTACCTAGCCCCGCTCATCAGTTTTTTCAATGCCTAGTTGCAAGGAGTTGACCTGGCTCCCTTATGGGATCTGCGGTCCGGATTGGGACCGTTCTTTTCTTTTTTTCTTTCCTTACTTCTATCAAGCATTTGAAGTCTGCTATCAAGAAGCCGGCCGGGGCATAGAGGGTCATTCCAGGACTCTGTACTTTCCCCGGCCTGGCCGACTGATGCGAGCCAGTCCCGTTCCGTGCGGGCGGCCTGGGGATGTACCCCACTTGCGCCTGCGGTCCGGTTCAGGCGATTTTGGCCGGCAGCATCCCGCCCAGGCAGGGGCGGAAGGTCTGCGAACGGGTGGTTACCCGCTACGCCCAACAGGAGTGGTGAGTGAGTGCCCCCCTCTCCCCTGTTTCAGGCGTAGAGGGGGGGGGCCGACGGGTGTCCTAACACTTTTCTGGGTTGTAGCCACTGGTGGGGTCCCCTGGTCCTCCGGGGGTCACAGGGACCCCAGTAGAGCTGTCTGATGGTGAACTGGCCCCCTCGGACGGAGAGGAGGACCAGGGGGTGGCGGCTGCGCACGAAAAAGCGCTGGTGTCTGCCATTATCTCTGGGATTCGCACTACGCTACGACTGGACCAAGACGGCGGGTCGCAGACATCTGCATATGTTTGCGGGTCTGCCAGGCCCCCTAGGGCTTACCCCATGATCAGTTTTTTGATCATCTGATCTATTGTGAATGGCAGCGTCCGCAGCCTTCCTTTTCACTGTCAAAATGCTTTGCCATCCGTTATCCGTTTGAGGATAGCTTTCTGAAGAAGTGGGAGTCACCTGCAGAGGACCCCCCGAAAGCTCGTCTGAATAAGGCGACGACCATTCCACTGGAAGGGTCCCCCTCTTTTAAGGATCCGGACAGAGGCGGTGTTAAAAGCACTTTTTCTGTTAGCAGGCTCAGCTCTAAAACCGGCCCTGGCGTCTGCCATGGCGGCGCAATACCTATCTGAGCGTATGGCGGAGCTTCAGTGATCTGGACTGCGGTCGCCTGATGGATGCTCCGCAGAGGGCTAACTTTTTGTTTCAGGGTATTAAATACCTCTGTGACGCAGCCCTGGATCTGCTCCCTATGTTGTCAAAAATGGCTGTGTTTGCCGCCATTCTCAGACGAGTTCTTTGGTTGCGCTCATGGTCCGGGGACCACGCGTCAAAAAAAGGCCTTGCGGATCTCCCCTTTCAAGGTGACCGTCTCTTCGGACCACAACTGGATGAAATCATTAAAGATTTCACTGGTGGAAAGAGCACTTTCCTCCCGGCGCCCCGGAGGCGAGAGAGTAGACAGGGGCCTGCTTCCTTGGGTCAGATGAGGTTTTTTGGCAGCAGCGGGTAAAGGGACCCAATCCGGCAAGGCCGCTGCAGGGGCCGGTAAGCGGCAGTGGCAGCGAAAAACTGAAAAGGCAGAGGACAAGCCCTCCTCAGCCTGATGGGTTGCCCCCACCCGAGCTTTGGGTGGGGGGACGTCTTCTGGGGTTCGCAGACCGTTGGACTTTCGCATTTCCGACCGGTGGGTCCAGGAAGTGGTTTCCACCGGCTACAGGATAGAGTTCAGCACTCTACCCCCAGACAGGTTCTTCCCATCGAACTTGGGGCTCCCACAGGGGCACCGGGAGGCCCTCTTCGGGGCTGTTCAAGCACTCTCAGACCAGGGGGTGATCGTGCCAGGGTTTTTCTCAAACCTGTTTGTGGTCTCCAAAAAAGAGCGGAAATTCCGGATGGAATCAATTCACTCGGTTGTGGCCGCCCTCCATCAAGGGGAATTTCTGGCGTCTCTGGATATCAGGGATGCGTATCTCCATGTTCCCATTTGTCCACGGCACCAGCGTTTTCTTCGCTTTGCAGTGGGGGACCTCCATTACCAATTTGTGGCACTCCCTTTCTGTCTGGCCTCAGCTCCTCGGGTTTTCACCAAGTTGGTGGCCCCAGTACTGGCGTTACTGCGGCAGAGAGGCATTGCGGTGGTAGCATACCTCGACGACCTGCTCCTGAGAGCGGAGTCCGCCTCTGCTCAACCTGCAAAAGTCGATGGTTTCTCCGTCCCGTCGCCTGGAGTATCTGGGTCTGATTCTGGACACAGAGCAGGCGAAGGTGTTCTTACCTCCAGCCAAGTTGCTGTCGCTACAGACGGCGGTGCGAACCTTACTGTCACACAGGCAGTCATCATTACGGTTCTGTATGTGAGTGCTGGGGCTCATGGTCTCAACCTTCGAGGCGGTACCTTACACCCAGAGCCACACTCGCCTTCTCCAGCGAGCGATTCTGTCTCGGTGGGACAGGTCTCCATGGTCCTTGGACCTTCTGATCCGCCTGAACTCCCAGACCTGGTGGCTTCGGGACCCGTCGCTGACTCGGGGGAAGTCTTTCCTGTCCCTTCATTGGGTAATAATCACGACGGATGCCAGCCTGTCAGGCTGGGGTGGGGTCCTGGGCAGCTATCTGCTCAGGGCCATTGGTCTGCGCAGGAAGATCAATGTGCTGGAGCTGAGGGCGATCAGGCTATGCCTATCTCAATGGACAGTGAAGTTGCAAGGTCGCCTGATTCGGGTCCATTCGGACAATGCCACAGCAGTGGCATATGTGAACTATCAGGGCGGAACAAGGAGTTCAGCAGCTGCTGCGGAAGCAGCTCTGATCCTGCGTTGGGCGGAACTTCACGTTCCGGCAATCTCCGCCATTTACATTCCAGGCGTGGAAAACTGGCAGGCGGACTTTCTCAGTCGCCAGACGCTGGATCAGGGAGAGTGGTCTCTCCATCCAGAGGTATCCAGCCAGATTTGCCACAGATGGGGGATGCCGGATGTGGATCTCATGGTGTCTTGGTTCAACCACAAAGTGAAGACTTTTGTGTCCAGGACGAGAGATCCATTGGCGTTAGCCACGGATGCTCTCGTGGCCGCTTGGGGCCGGTATCATCTTCTGTACGCCTTCCCTCCAATCAAACTTCTCCCGCGGTTGCTACGCAGAGTAGTAGCGGAGGGAATCCCAATGATCCTGGTGGCTCCGGATTGGCCTCAGCGTTCGTGGTATGCTGACTTGGTGCAAATGGTGGCGGACGTTCCCTGGCGGCTCCCGCTGCGAAATGATCTACTGTCTCAGGGGCCCATCTTGCACCCTGCTTTACCCTCGCTGGCTTTGACGGCCTGGCTATTGAGTCCCAGGTGCTGAGGGACAGGGGTGTCGCTGACTCCGTAATCCCTACCATGCTCAAAGCACTCAAGTGTACTTCTCGCAAGATATATCGCCGCACCTGGAAGGCTTACATAGCTTGGTGCGAGGCGGAGGGTCACAACCCTCGCTCTTACGTGGTGTCTAGGGTCCTGACCTTTTTACAGCAAGGCCTGAACAAGAAACTGGCCTTGAGTACTCTCAAGGGCCAGATATCGGCTCTGGCGATTCTTTTTCAAAGACCCTTGGCATCACATTCGTTGATTCGTACAAGGTGTGCGACATGTGGTGCCTCGGGTGAGGTCTCCGATGGCTCCATGGGATTTGAATTTGGTGCTTTCTGTGCTTCAGAAACCGCCATATGAGAAGATCAGTGGCCTTCTTGGTGGCCATCACATCCGCCAGGCAGGTGTCTGAGCTGGCTGCACTGTCGTGCAAGTCTCCCTATCTGGTCCTGCACAAGGACAAGGCGGTCTTGCGCCCATCTCCTTCATTCCTTCCAAAGGTGGTTTCTTCTTTTCACATTAATGAAGATATTGTTCTTCCTTCATTGTGCCTACGTCCATCGCACCCTAAGGAATTTGAGTTGCATTCCTTGGACGCAGTAAGGGCCTTACGAGTGTATCTGAATGCTACAGCTTCCTTTCGGAAGTCTGATTCTTTGTTTATACTGACGGATGGTCTGCGCAAGGGTTTGGCGGCCTCGTCGGCTACTGTCTCCTGTTGGATCAGACAGACTCTGACCCATGCATATTCTATTTGGGGCAAGGTTCCCCCTTTTCCAGTCACCGCTCATTCTACCAGGGCTGTTAGCACTTCCTGGGCTTTCAGACACCAGGCTTTGGTGTCACAAGTGTGCAAGGCGGCCAAGTTTTATAAGATTGATGTGTCAGCATCTTCGGATGCTGCTTTTGGCCGCAAAAGTTTTACAGGCGGCAGTGTAGGCGCGTCTGGCGCCTCCTTAGAGGTTCTGTTGGGTACTGTTGTTGTCGTTTACCCACCCCTCTTTTTGACACAGCTTTGGAACATCCCCACATGTCATGAAGAGCTGCGTCTGTCAGTGAACGTAGGAGAAAAAGGGGTTTTATTAAAACTTACCGTAAAATCCTTTTCTCCGAGTTCACTGACAGATACAGCACCCACCCCTCTACGCTCTGTTTCGGTACAGCTTGTTACGAACTGATGAGCTGAGCTAGGTAGGGGGTTTATGTGGGAAGAGGGGACGGCCCCCATGGGAGGGGCCAGCTTGCTTCTTCCCTGCCTAGTTAACTCCTAATAGGACGAGCAAAAACCCACTTGTCATGAAGAGCTGTGTCTGTCAGTGAACTCGGAGAAAAGGATTTTACGGTAAGTTTTAATAAAATCCCTTTTTTCTCCATCACTGATGGGCACTGATGAGGCTACACAGATGGGTACTGATGAGGCAGTACTGATTGGCACTGATGAGGCGGCACTAATGAGGTGGCACTGATGACGAGGCACTTATATGCAGCAATGGTGGGCACTGATAGGTGGCACTGATAAGAAGCACTGATAGGTGGCACTGATATGCAGCACTGGCGGACACTGATAAGCTACAATGATGGGTGATAGGTGGCACATGTACGCACTGATGGGGCACTAGTGGGCAGATGCACTGATAGGGGCCATTTCCCTGGTGGTCTAGGGTGGCATCTGAAGGTGGCACTGAGTGCCATCCATATTGGGCACTGTGCCCCTTACCTGGTGGTCTAGGGTGGTCTCCCTGGTGGTCCTGATCGGCTCCCTGGTGGTCCCTTTTCAGCTCCCTGGTGGTCCTGGGTGGGCACATACCTGGTGGTCCCTGGGCAGGCTCCCTGGTGGTCTAGGGTGGCAATCTGAGGGGGGGCTGAGCTGAAAAACCATCAGGACAGACCCCCCTGTCAGGAGAGCAGCCGATCGGCTCTCCACTGCTCAGGTCTGCAGACCCAAGTACAGGAAAAGCCGATAAGCGGCTGTTCCTGTTTACACTGTGACCAGCCATGATTCGAGATCGGTAATGCGGAGGGTCAGACTAACCCACCACACCACTGATCTCCACCCCCCACCCCCCGGGCGCACGTCGGCATGTTATACTGCTGGACGTCATATGATGTCCAGTCAGGATAACTCAACCACTTCTCGGCCGTTATTCTGAATACGACGGTAGGGAAGTGGTTCAGTCCGTTACTCTGCCTCTCAACCCTAAAGAAATGTCCCAGCCCCTCTGGCACACCTGGCAATAGTGTCAGTGCAAGGATCAATGAGAAACACACACAATATTATAAAACACAGAAATTGCTGTAGCATTTCTGTGGATAGGTAACAAACATTGGCAATATGTTCAAAGAATGCAGTAGAAGAACATTAACTGAGGTTATGAGCAATATAACTCAATAGTACATTCAGGCTGCTCCAAGAGGAATCAGAACTTCAGAATAACCCCAAGAGCAGAGGCAAACTCTTCAATGACAATAAATCTCAATATGGCAATCTGTACCAGATTGGTTACCCTTACTCAGGTTTGGCTCTATGAGTCCAGGTAGGAGGAGAGTAGAAGACTGACCCTCTCTATGTCAGATCCCTCTCTTCTGTCTCATGACACCACAGGCCCAATAACAAACACTGTATTCAAATCAACAGTCAATATCTTAACTGTCCAGATAAACTGCCCGGCACACCCGCTGCATATACAGAGCCCTGCATATGTGTGTGCGAGCCAGTATGGCAATAGCGAATTCAGTTCCTTTGATGAAAGATGAGTCTTGGCATCTTCAGCTAGCAATTTTAGTTGGTGCACTTAACTCATGAACAGCAGGCCCAGATAACACAACTGGCCTGGATTATCAAGTAAAAAGGCAGGATCTTCCTCAGCAGGGTGAAAGTACAATGGCGTCTGTGACCAGTGTTATCTATATCTGAATGGCTTTATATCCTGTAGCAGTACAAGTGTCAGCAAGTTGGTTACAGCAATGAAGTCTGTATACAGTGTCCATTTCACTTTATCCTTGTGCTGTGTCCCTGTTTCCTGCAAATGGGCGAAAGCCCTCTCACCCAATCCTGCGATCAAGGCCCAAACGAATGTCCTGGGACAGGCAGGCTTTTCTGGCAGCCCGACTGGTCACCTCACACCGGAACGCTTTGCCGTTGGTGCAGGTGCACCTGGATATGCACCTGGGATCCCCCTCTCTCAGGCTGGATGTCCCGACTGGCAGCGGAGGCCCAAAATCGTGCCGTGAAATCACCTGAGAGACAGAATCTTTCCCTCGGGTCTGATCTCTTCCTCGGCCTCGTACTGACTGAATTATTCTCAGGTAATCAAAATGGAGTCTCTCCTTTCCTGCCCAAAGAGCATGCTGGTCTTTTGTAGTTTACCAGCAGTTCAATAGAATGTGCCACTTGAGCCCTGGGAACTACATTTCTCTGTATGCTTTGCTTCCTGGTGTTAATCAGTCGGCTCACAGGATGTGATGACACAGAATCTTAGCTGGCACTAGAGGGAAACAGTGTCACTGTAGCAATGGTGCAGAATGTCATCTGATACTGCAGGTAAGATAGCCAGCTCCCTGCTACATTCAATTTAGGCTAATATCTATTCTGCTACATATTTTTGGTAACAAAATTCCCAATAAGCGTTTGGTTTGTGCAAAAGTTATAGCGTCTACAAATTATGGGGTATTTTTATGGATTTTATATATATTTTTTATGTATTTCTTTTTTTTACTAGTAATAGTGATGATCAGCGACTTATAGTGGGACTGCAACATTGCGGCGGACAAATCGGACACTAAGTGACACTTTTGACACTTTTTTGTGGACCAATGACACTAATGCAGTGATCAGTGCTAAATAATATACATGGGAACTGTACTAATGACACAGACAGGGAAGGGGTCAACATCAGGGGCAATCAAAGGGTTAAATGTGTTCCTAGGGAATGCTTTCTAACTGTGGGGGGTGCTTGTACTGTAAGAAGACAGAGATCTGTGTTCCTGCTTAGCAGAAACACAAGATCTCTGCCTTCTGTCACAGAACGGCGATCTGCCTTGTTTACATAGGCAGACCGTCATTCTGTCTGCCTTGGGAACGATCGAGGGGTCCCGGTAGATATCGGATCTGCCGGACCCGCTGATTGGCTCCCACTCTGTCCAATCACAGTGGGAGTGGGTTGCAGGTGGCGCACCCCAGACCCAGGAAACAAAATCACTACAGGTAGTGCCGCCATGCTGGCAGGAAGGAGTCAGGTGATCGTGGTGATCATGGTTCTTTCCTCCCAGGCTGTGGCCTGGGTGGGTGTGTGTGGGGCAGCAGCTGAGGGGGAGGCCTTAAGCCTGGGGCCTAACCACATGTGAGAAGCGCAGCCCGAGGGGAGCCTGATCGTTGCCGGAGGAAAAGGAGAAGCAGTTGCCAGTGAGACAACCACTCTTGTTGCCAGGGGCAAGTGTAGAAGGGATGGAGTTCTGAAGGAGTACCAGAGCAGATGCTTCATCAGTCGCGGACGCTTCAGAGGAGATCTCATCCCAGAATACAGTGGGTAACTGTAAGTAAAGCTTGAAGAGAAGTACAGTTGGTAGCTGTGAGTCAAGCCTGAGTGACCCAGCGGGTAGCTGTGGGTGAAGCTTGAAGAATACAGCGGGTAGCTGTGAGTTGAGTTTGAGGGATCCAGCAGGTAGCTGAGCGTCCAAGAAGTCCAGTGGGATACTGCGAGCTGAGCTTGAGGGAAACAGCGGGTAGCTTTGAGAGAAACTTAGAAATCCAGCAGGTAGCTGAGAGCTGAGCTTGAGGATCTACAGTGGGATACTGTGAGTGAAGTTGTTGCTATAGGAGACAGCAGTTGCTACAAGATACAGATTGCCGCATTCAGCTTAAAGGCCCTTTTTCTGTATCGCTGTCTACCTAGTTCTATTTTTTTGTCTGCAGAGTCTGCCAATTTGCTATTTTATTTGCCTAAGGGTGTCCTGTGCCCTAACCCTCTCCCCCCTGTTCCTGTTAACAGAAATAAAACTCTTGTTGTTCATTTTTAAAAGTGACTGGCGCCCATTTGATGGGACTTGGGGACTTTTTGAGACCCAGATCTCTCCATAAAGAGGAGCCGTCATCCTTATCTCTATTACAAGGGATGTTTACATTACTTGTAATAGGAATAAAAGGGATGTTTTAAAAAAATTAAAGGGACAGTGTAAAAATAAACAATAAAATAAATAAGAAAAAAACCCAATTTTTTTAAAGCACCCCTATCCCTCCATGTTTGCGTGCAGAAGCGAACGCATAAATAAGTCAGACACACATATGTAAACGGTGTTCGCACCACACATGTGAGGTATTGCTGCAAACGTTACAGCAAGAGCAATAATGCTAGTGCTAGACCTCCTCTGTAACTGTAAACACGTACCCTGTAAAATTGTTTAAAGTGTCGCCTATGGAGATTTTTAAGTACCATATTGTGTCACCATTCCACCAGCGTGCACAATTTTAAATCGTGGCATGTTAGGTATCTATTTACTTGGCCTAACATCATCTTTCATATTTTATTTTTAAAAATGGGGTATATATTGTGTTTTTTTTTTTAATTCAATAAACTGTATTTTTTAAAAACAATATTACGTTTGAAAAACCGCTGCACAAATACTGTGACATAAGAAATTTGCAACGATCAACATTTTATTCCCTAGGGTCCCTACTAAAAAATATATATAATGTTTGGGGGTTATAAGTAGTTTGCTAGCAAAAAAAATACTGATTTACACTTGTAAATAAAAATTACCAGAAAAATGAAATCAAAAGTTGCAGATTTAAAAATATTGAAAATTGCCTTTGAATTTAAGTGAAAGCTCATATGAGATTTTAGAATGTAGGTTTACATTTACTTTATATTACTTTTTGAAGATATCCTTCCATTTAATGGGTCTATTTAGTAATGTTTTCGCCCACAATTCACACAACTTAAATGCATGATTTGCAACATTTTTCTAATTGAATCTTAAGTAAATATTGGGTGGATCTTGGCTGAAAACAATAAATTGACCCCTATTTTTTTTTCAATAACTTGTTTTAGGGGGAAGAAAAGTCTTCCTTTAGTAAGAACATTAGATGTCTAATAAGAACATTTGCAGGTTTTGCTGAACCGTACTCTCCAGGGAGAGAATCCATCTTTGTTGAAATATTTTCTGGAGTTCCCAGCCATTATAGAATGAAATAGACCGTCATACATGAACCCGCTGATCTCTCCCAGTGATTTGTGTCCGCTATTAGGTTAAATAAATGGACTGGAGTAAACATAGAAGGGGGGCTAAAAAGTGTCACGGGTGTCATTTTCTGCCTGACCTCATCAATATATTATTGCTTATGCTTATGGGCTGCTATTGATTTTCCAGCAAATCTTCTATAGCGACACTTTGTTATATACACACGACCCGTTACATGTTTCCTTGGAACTGCGCTGGATCAATCGCGGCAGCCATGGACAAGATTAAAGCACATTTAGTAAAAGCTCTATATTGATTAATACTTCCCTTCATCACATAACATGATATCATAACAGTTTAAGAAAAAAAAGAAAGAATTAAATAAATGACACTAAATTCATGTGGTCATATATTTTACTTACCTGCTTTCAAAATGATGTTTATCATTTAAAGTAGACTCACAAAAGTGAGCATGTTACATGACAGGAACAGTTGGGGATATTATGAACAATGCTGGAAAACTGTTTTAGTGGGTAAGAGGAATGCAGAGTATGATAGTGGGCAGTATATTCAGGAGAGGACTGTGAAGGGCATGACAGTGGGCAGTATATTCAGGAGAGAAGTGCGGAGGGTATGAGAGAGGGCAGTTTATTCAGGAGAGGAGTATGGAAGGTATGACAGTAGACAGTTTATGTGGAAGGGGAGTTTGGAGGGTATGACAGAGGGTAGTTTATTCAGGAGAGGAGTGTGGAGGGTATGACAGAGGGCAATTTATACTGGAGAGGAGTATAGTAGTTATGACAGTAGGCAGTTTATTTGGGAGGGGATGTGGAGGGTATAACAGAGGATAGTTTATTCAGGAGAGGAGTGTGGAGGGTAGGACAGTGGGCAGTATATTCAGGAGAGAAGTGTGGAGGGTATGAGAGAGGGCAGTTTATTCATAAGAGGAGTGTGGAGGGTATGACAGAGGGTAGTTTATTCAGGAGAGGAGTGTTGAGGGTATGACAGAGGGCAGTTTATTCAGGAGAGGAGTATGGAAGGTATGTCAGTAGGCAGCTTATTAGGGAGGGGGTGTGGAGGGTATGACAGAGGGTAGTTTATTCAGGAGAGGAGTATGGAGGGTATGACAGAGGGAAGTTTATTCAGAAGAGTATAGAAGTTATGACAGTAGGCAATTTATTTGGGAGGGGTGTGGAGGGTATGACAGAG
>BLSH010316550.1:285351-299590 GCA_018402905.1 Glandirana rugosa
AGTGTACAATTTCATCATGATTTCGGTGTCGAAAAAAATAATAATGTTTATGTAAGGAGAGATTAATAATTAGTGACCTGTCAATAACTTATAAATGGTGTTACGGTGATTTGTGTGAAAGAATTAAAAGAATCAAGTGATCAATCGTCGGAGAAGACAGACCGATGGGTCTTGAAGGTCAACCCTTCACGAATTAGATCTTTAGATTTTATTCGGAGGACAAATCACAACTCACTTGAGCCTGACATTGCAAGCTCAGGCATGGTTTGAAAGCCCACAGGCACCGTGCCTGGGCCTGTAAAGTTTTTAGCAAGCCCAAGCCAGGCCCCAAGACGATAAAACGTGGAGTAAAATAGCAGAACCCCGGACCGAACCCGAACGATTTTTGAAATGTCCGGGTCCGTGCCACGGACACCCGAAAGTTTGGTACGGACTCGAACGTTACAGTCCGAGTTCACTCAACACTAAACAGGAGGCTTATTTTAGATTTCTAGATTAAGCACTTCCCAACTGGAAGTTCTGGGTAGCCAGACAGAAGAGGCTGCTAACTAGTGAACTAAGAAAATTAAGAAAGTGTGTTTAGTGGCATTGTGGTAAATATTCAATAACTGTCCAGTGATTAATAATTAGAGAGGAATGTATTTGTAATAATAAAAAAAGCTGTGGCTTTAGTACTACTTTAACATGTGAATGTCCTTTCAAAAGTTGATTTTGGTCTGGTAAACTGTCTCCTAAATGTGTTCCTTTCACATGCGCTCCTGGTGGAAACTAGGGATGAGCTTGGGTTCTGGCTTTGGTTCAGTCCAAACCCATGTTCTTCCGAACCTGTAAGTCAGCTGTCACAGCAAGGCCCATACGCTGTGGGTGGGAGATCAAGTCAATGTTATATGGCCATATAGGTCAATGATGTCACCAATATTACCCCCCCCATATACGTGCAGCTGTGGGGCAGGGAGTCTTCTACCAAAAGCTAATTGGCCCTGCACTGACAGCTAGCTTGCAATCCAGACTGCATGTAGATGGACATGGTTGAAAGAGATGCAAAAAAAAAAGGTGAAAACCGTATTTTATGGCAAAAAGAGTACCCCTTTAAGAAAACTTAGCACAAACATAACATGTTACAATCCACAAAATTCTTTATCACCTCCTTGTTATAATACCGGTCAGGGTATTAACCCCTGACTTGCTCAAATTATTTACTTTCTTGTGAGAGGCTCGTTCTTTATGTCCTTGTAATGAAGTGGGCTCCTGAGCCAAACAATTCCCCGAGTGGCTTCTGGCTCAGCCCATGAATAGCAATACTTGACCATCCTGAATCAAGGGCAGCAATTAGTTTTTCTTAGTAAAGGGTTTATGTAACCCTTCAAAAGTCTTAATCCGGACTGCCATACTTCTCACCAGCCTCTGCTGAAGCCTATTGAAGCCTGGAGAATGACACAGCAATGGGAGCCTTTCTCTAAGTCGGGGGGCCATTTCACATGCTTTTAATGGCGTAGTCTACATAGAATGAGGTTGCTATAGAAAAGCTCCCAGTACGGATAGTGTAGCCTCCATTCACGAGCTGCCTGGAAAGCTGGACGCTGCGCTTTTACATATGAATAAAGCTGTCCCTGAATGTGGCCACTCAGCTGATAAATAGGATCTGTATCACCATATCTGGAGTTTTATGGGCACTTGGGAAAACTCTTGATAAAAAAAAAAAGCTGTTTGGGGAGAATAATATGGTCGGATGTATTGCTTGGAAACAAAAGGCAGAGCAAGAGAGTGCAGTCTATTACTCGGGGAAAACAAGCAACCATAGAGAGGCTCTGACAACCCGACACCCTGGAGGGTCACCGGCATCAGGGCCCAGGGGCTTTCCAAGAGAAACACATACTGGCTACTCAACTGGTCACATCGACCCTGAAGGAAATAACAGCTTAGTTACTGGTGAGATTTAACGTGCAACTCCAAAAATAGATTTTTTTTTACGTTTAAAAGGGATAGAATCCTTGTCAAGTTTTTGTTGCTATCTGGGCTCAGGTTTGAAAAATTTCCCTCACTTCTTGTCCCGTTGACACATTGACGTGTATTGTTTAATAAAATTCACCCAGTGGGGGCAGAGATGGCATTAAAAAACTAACAGCGTTCCTAAGTATTCCCAACTCTGTCTACAAATGGAAAAAAGTTTGGCTGAAGTTGGGGCTTTAAAGGGTATCTATAATGGTTTTGAAGACAGTAATATTTGTAAGTTTGTTCTATGTTTTATTATTTTTTACGTGTATACATTTTTAAAATAAAAAATCAAATTCATGTCAGTATAGAAATTGTGTTTTATATCACATTTTATTTTATTATTTATTATATTTGATATATATATATATGTCAGGCACTGATGTGGAGGAGAAGGCCTGGCCCGCAGTCTCCACTCTAATTCATCCCAAAGGTTTTCTATTGGGTTGAGGTCAGGACTCTGTGCAGGCCGGTCAAGTTCCTCCACCCTGAACCCGCTCATCCATGTCTTTATGGACCTTGCTTTGTGCACTGGTCCAAATCATTTGGTGGAGGGGGGATTATGATGCGGGTTTGTTTTTCAGGGGTTGGGCTTGGCCCCTTAGTTCCAGTGAAGGGAACTCTTAAGGCATCAGCATACCAAGATATTTTGGACAATTTCATGCTCCCAACTTTGTGGGAAGAGTTTGGGGATGGCCCCTTCCTGTTCCAACATGACTGCGCACCAGTGCACAAAGCAAGGTCCATAAAGACATGGATGAGCGAGTTTGGAGTGGAGGAATTTGATTGGCTTGCACAGTCCTGAACACATTTGGGATGAGTTAGAGTGGAGACTGCGAGCCAGGCCTTCTCGTCCAAAATCAGTGCCTGACCTCACAAATGAAAGAATGGTCAACATCCCCATAGACACCCACCTAAACCTTGTGGACAGCCTTCCCAGAAGAGTTAAAGCTGTTATAGCAGCGTGGACCAACTCAATATTGAACCCTAAGCACTAAGACTGAGATGCCATTAAAGTTCACATGCATGTAAAGGCAAGCGTCTCAATACTTGGTAATATAGTGTATAATTTATAGTTGATGAATAACCATTTATAACCATGTAATGCATGACAAAGGATACCAAGAGCACTACGGGTTGTCTGAAGAGACAGCACAGCAGACGTTGTTTCCACTGAGAATTAAGATGGAGTTATACAGAGGGAGGGGGAGAAATCACTATTCTGAATCAAGTACTTTGGGTCAAATTCAATTTTAGCTACTAAACATTGTGAACAACAGATTTTATACATATATATTATAGTAAATCTAAATCCAAACACTTAAAAATGAACTTCAGAAATTAGACAAAATCTATCCTTGCAGGAGGTCCCAAGCACTACAAAAGTTAAATGCTTGTTTAGTCTAGGGATGTAGAGATAAGGTGTATTACTTGCCCTATCCCCCTATCCCTCGGTCTGGCAGGCTCCAGTGCTGTTCTCATCTACCCGAAGCTCTGAGCTGTGAGCAGTCCCACTGCATCATCACATATAGGGCAAGGCTATTAACCCTGCATTGTACATGCAGAAGGAGAGCATGCGACTATGGCTAAGAGCTTCTTAAAGAGGCATCAGCACAGGGACTGTCACATTGATAGAAAAAGCCTGCAGAAGTGAGGAATGAGGTAAGAATTACACCTTATCCCTTCCCCCCAAGACTAAATGAGCATTTAGTCCTATAAGAATTTAGTCTAAATCCCAGATTTCTGCTTTAGGCCCCTTGCACACAGCCATCATAATTTACTGATGGTTACTCAGGAACTTGTGATGCCTGTGTGTAAGGCACCAAAAACTGCGTGTAAAGAGCTGAGTAAGGTTCAGTATTGGCAAGTAAAGGTGCGTAAGCATATAGAAGAGTAAAATTCTTCTTCATTGCCAGTATTGTAATATACTCATTTATACTCATGTTAACAGGCTTATAGATGCGTAAACCCGCATATGCAATTAAATTACTGCACTCAAATATAAAATTTATATTTTTGTTTTAGCGCTCTGTTCTCATGGCTGTATTATTGATCTTTACTCAGCTATGTGCAATGTCCCATAGACAACAATGCATCTCATTTCAGATATGTTCATCAAAAGTATTGTCACCCTTACCTACGTGTTTCTGACTTGGACTACAAGCCGCCCCCTTTACGCACTACTATACCCCTATATTTTTCAGTCCATAATGATGTATGGTGAGGAATGCACCAGAGACATTTTGTAAAGTCCAAAAATGTGATTATTTGAGATACCCATTCAGTTACAGCTAACATACAAGGTGGTATCAAAATGATTTTCGAGACTCGTTTTGTAACATGCCAACAGATGGCAGCACAAGTCTACACGTCACAGGAAGCACCAACCTTCATAATTCAGTGTGCCAAAAGACATCATCCTGTGTACATTGGGAGCTGTGCAACTGGTGCTACTCTGACCACGTGTGTTACCACATGATTCGGAAAGTTTACGCTGATGAGCAAAAATGGAGAGGAAAAAAAAAAAAGGAAAAAAGATGGACTTTTAAGGTTGCCACTGGATTCCCAAATAGAAAAAGTGATCACAAATTACATAGCTTAAAAAACATATTTATTTGTACACATTAAAAATGGTTCAATGAACGGAGAAGGAAAAAGATACAAGACATTAGTGTTGCATAAATTCTGTTCCAAATTGGAAGATGGGAAGGTGTCCGACATCAATCATCATGTGGAGGGCCATAGATAGTGTCCAAAGGAGAAGGTACACAGACAGTCTTTGGGTGTGGAGGGCCAACTAGAGGATGGATGAATGTCGACAACCTAAGGATCGATACGCGTTTCGCCTATAGCTTCATCAGGTGATCCAAATGCTACTGCATACTGTTGGCATGAAGGGTATTCAGAGATCAGGCACAGCGCCCCCCCTCGGGAAGCAACACAAAAATGCCGGGGTGGAGATAAAAAGAAAGGAAGATAAAGAACCATAGGTTCTGGAAAGATGCTTGTCAGTCCAGTTTGAGGAGAATTTTCCAATGGTCACCAATGGCCAGTGTAGACAGGTGAAACTCAAATTAGGCAAGCAAGATAACAGATTAGAGTTGTTTGCAAGAACCACAAAAAAATATAACCAATGTGCACTATGGCAATGTGGTGTGGTAAGAATATAAATCTCCCGCTTCGAAGAGTGAAGGAGATTATGGCCAGATCTGAAGGGTATAAAAGCAGCCACATGGGGCAAAGGAGACAGCCGGTCCCGCTCCCTGATCCTGTGTCCCCAGCGCATTAAATATGCCAGTTTACGTTGATGCTGCAGTGATTAGTTTTAGATGTTTTGAGTGGAACGTGTGCTTCAAGAGTGGATGAACATCACTAGAAGTTGACAAGAGATCAGGAAGACCTTCAATGAGCTCAGCCCCCCGAGAATGTCAAAACCATTCGGCAACTTGTGCTTGACATGCTTCGAAAAGAAGACTTCCAGAAAACAGAAGTGGCAGGAACGCTGGGAGCACATAGAGGAGAGATAAACGAATTGCTTGTAAACAGAGCTAGTCTTGAAACTTTTTGATACCACCTCGTATTTCAAAGGTTCGAAGGGTCCCCTTTCATCAGGTTGGAAGTTAATTGGAAGAAGAAAAATTAATGCTGAACTTGTATGAAGTAAGGATTGGCGTTTGAAAGACAATGTGCAGAAGAAGCTGCTTTAGATGCCACCAGCCAAATTGTGGTATTTAGTTACTGATCATGCAGTGTGCACACTTTCACAGGAAGGAAGGCCCTACAAAGAGTCTACAGGATGTGTACAGCATTCAGGGAAAATGTATTCTGTACCAAAAATATTGCAGTCCTGTTTTACTTACAGTGCTGTACAAAGTATTCTTTTCTGAGAGTTTACTTATACTTTAAAGTGCAGGTCCACCTAAAAGGGGAAGTTTTGCTTTAAGGCCTCCACCCTCCTCTTCCCTGGTTTTGACAAATCAAAATCACCACTTGGATTGCTTAGGCAATCAGAGCAGAAGATCTCCTCTCCCCCTCCCTCCCCACAGTGATCTGGGATATATCACAGTGGGCACCCAGTTGGAAAGCTGCATGCTGTTACAGCCGCGTGCCCACAGTTGAGATGCCAGGGACAGAAGATGGAGGGAAGGGATGGCTCGGTTGAGCACATCACTGGATCCTTGGACAGGTGAGTGTCTGTTTTTTAAAGGGGTCGTACACCCTCAAGGTTTTTCACCTTATGCATTAAGGTGAAAAACCTCCTATGATGCAGCAGCCCCCCAGAGCCCCCCTTTTACTTACCTGAACCCGGTCTTTCCAGCAACAGGGACGTGCACACCAGCTCCAGCTGGTGTCTCGGGTCCTGATTGGATAGATTGGTAGCAGCACAGCCATTGGCTCTGGCTGCTGTCAATCAAATCCAATGACGCAGGGGGCGGGGCCAAGTCCTGCTATCTGTGTCAATGTATGAAGCAGCAGGAGATGGTGGGAGTGTGCCCGCATGAGTGCCCTAAGGGACCCCCAGAAGAGGAGGATCAGGGCCACTCTGTGCAAAACCAAAGTATAACATGTTTGTTTGTTTTATGTTTAAGAAAAAACAAACCTTTAGATATCCTTTAATAGTTAAGCCGGCCATGCATGGGTCAAATTACAAAATAATTTTCTTTAAAAAAATCGTAACAAAGAATTTTTGTTAGAATTTCAGTAATGGCTGATTTTCATGTGGCCATCAAAATTGAGTAATCAGGCATCTCGGGAATTTTTTGAAAAACGAACAAATTTCTAATCAATGATGGGCGAATAGCACAAGAAATATAATCAAAAAATAAATGTGCATGAGCTGTGACCTGGAAAGAAAAAAAGATTCCCAGCCACAATTTTTTTTTCTGTGACAACATGAGGTGATATTGAAAGTTTGGTTGGTCGAATTTTGAAATCAATGGTTGCACCATTGGATCACAAAATGCACAAATTATTGACTTTCGAAAGAAAATTTGTTTGGAATTCGACCCATGCATGACCTGCATTAGCAGCTACAGTTTTTGTGGCTGCTGACTTTTTTTCCATATATTTTTATTAAGTTTTTGAATTTACACATATGAGATGGTATACAGGAATGTATAAAATCATACATGACTTGTAGAGTAGTAGTCAACAGAATCACAATAACAGAAAGATATGGTTAATGCGTACGAGAGCCAGTGGTTTTGGCTTGTCAGAACTACATATGAATGTTACATCAAGTCCATAAGTTCAAATTCCACTTACATGTACCATTCAAACCATGGTTTCCAATTTCTATCAAAAAATGTACAAGAGACTAAACTAATGGCTAGGAGTCTTTAATACTGATAATTGAGATTTACTTGTGCTATTACCTCTGAAGGGTTTGGGATGAGGTTGCTCCTCCAATGTCTGGCAATGACCAGTTTAGCCGCCATTAGTATATGCGTAACTACTATACTATATTGAGGAGGATATTTTTCTATGTGTAGAATAGCCAAAGCAGGGTCTGGCGTTATAAGTATGCCAGTGGTACTTGCGATAATGTTAAATATCTTCCTCCAATAGCTAGTGAGATTTTTTGCAAGCCCAGAAGATATGAAGAATGGTATCGGAATGCCTATTGGAAACCGGAAAGCTGTGTAATTATATCTAAAGGCTGTTGTCCACTGCTGGGGTGAAAATATTGTCTTTAGGTCTGCTTCCCATGCCAACATGGGAGGAGGTTTAACAATTTTTTTGCTTTTGCTGAAGTATGTTGTGTAGTGAAGATACGCCTTTATGAGAGGGTGATGTATTAATGTAGTAGTTGCACACCTGTGAGTTGATTTGGATTGAGGGGGGCGGGTGCTTAGTCAAAAAGTTAGAAATTCGTATATGAGTAAATTGAAATTTTTTAGTAAGGTTATATTGTGTTGCAAATGGTTTGGGTACCCCATTTTCCAGTAAATCGCCTATCCATCGTACGCTTTCCTCTATCCACTGGTTGACTGAGATATAGGGAATTCGTTTTTCCAGTACTTCTATTGGTAATTTAAGATTTGTACTGATGGGTTCCTGTTTAGATTGGCGGAGAATAATCCTCCAAGCCTGGATTGAAGCTTGCATGGTTGGAGGGAGGTTTGACAAGATAATCGGTTTCCATGCATCTGCCAGTAGCAGTAAGGTCAGATTGGATGTCTGAGAGCAAGCAGCTTCTATGTTAACCCATAGAGCTTCAGGGGGATTTTTAAACCAATGTTTAATTTGTGCTAACAACATGGCCAACTGATAGTCCGTGATGTCTGGTAGACCCATTCCCCCAGCCTTCTTGTGTTGAATAAGGTGCTTATAGGAGCATTGCGCTTTCTGTCCCTTGCCAAATAAAGTGTTTAAGACTTCTATTGATTTCTGCTAAATGAGATCATTTTAATTGGACCCGGAGTGTGCAGAATAGGTACAACATTTTTTGGGAGGACCATCCTTTTAAAGGAGGAGGTTTTCCCTGCAAAAGATAGTTCAAATTTTGCAATACGTGTGAGGTCTTGTCGAATGTTGTTGAGTAGTGGTTTGACATTGGCATCTGCTAATAGTGATGTTTTGGGGGTCAGGGTAATCCCTAAATAGGATATGGATTGGTCTGTCCATGAGTATGGAAGTGTGGATTCTAAATGTGTGCGGGCATGGGTACAAACCCTTAGGTCCAGAATTAAGGATTTGGTAAAATTTACCTTGTAGTATGACAGGGTGCTAAAATGAGTAAGGAATTCATGGGCAAATGGGAGTGAGATAGTTGGATTGGATATAAGGAGTATCACATCATAGCTGCTGACTTTTAATAAGCACAAAAATGACTGGAGCTCCGCTTTAAGGAGATACAGGAAAACATATGGAAAGGTGTCTAACGCTCCACCTGATGGTTGGACATGAGAATACAAAATACATATGCAATATTTCATACCAAAAATAACAAATAAAATAATTCTAAAATGTGTATTTTCAGTCCTCACAGAAAAAAAATATGTACAAAGCCACTATTTCTTTCCTTTTGAAGAGGCAAGTCAAAGTGACAGTTTCTGTGCAAAAGGGTTCCCCGCCGCAGACATATTCCCTTCCCAGTGCTCCCTCGCGACTGCTGCCCTGCACTGAAATCCAAGACGTCACACAATGAGGGGAGCAGTGATGTCTCTCCATGGTTATTTATTTGACAGTCTGGGGTGCTGGAAGAGAAGGTCACATACTTCCCTATGCTCAGAAGCGCTGTGTATTGTCACTATCTATGACAGAGGACAAAGTGGCAAGGGAGTGTTGGTAAGATGGGCAAGGTGATAGAGTCACTATAAACTCTCAGAAGTCTATTATTATCATTATCCAGAAGTCCTGATTCCAGGGCCATTATTCTCAATAACTCTAACCGGATGAACTGTAGGGGGCTTTTAAAGTGGTTGACAAGTCTTTTTAAAGAAAAAAAAAAAACACCTACAAGAGAAAGGCATAATGAGCTAGTATGCACCGCATATTAGCTTATTATGAAATGCTTACCTTAGATCGACGCTGTAGCAGCGGTCCCCAAGCACCTCTGTGACCGGCGACATGCTGTGTCCATCATCATGCAGGATTTCATGCGCACGGGAGCCGTCATTTACGGCACACTTAGTGAAGAAACGGCCCAGTTGGGCTGATTCTTCACTGCGCATGTGCTGATGACGTTGGCACATACAAATACAGGGAATATCTCCTAAACGGTGCAAGTTTAGGAGATATTCCCGGGACCTACAGATAAGCCTGAATATAGGCTTACCTGTAGTTTAAAGTGGTTGTCAACTCATGACAACCACTTTAACCTACAGGTAAGCCTATAATAAGGCTTACCTGTAGGTGTCCTGCATATCTCCTAAACCTGTACGGTTCAGGAGATATGCAGTGTATTTGCTGTGCCAACGTCATGTCAGCACATGCCTCCGTGCCGTTCCTCCACTGCGATCGTGCCGTGACTGGCAGCTCCTGCGCGCATGTGCGGGAGTGACGTCACGCGACTCCGGCCAGTCACAGCGCCGGAGTTGCGGCCCCGGAAGGAAGAGGGGCTGAAGATGGACACCGCCAGCGCAGGGGACAGCGATGGACGCCGCAGGCTTTGTTTGCAGGTAAGTGGCACATAATGGGCTACTATGCGATGCATATGCCCATTATGCTTCTACATTACAGGGTCATGTAAAGTGGTTGTCATGACTTGACAACCACTTGAAAGCTTTGCCTATGGAAAATATAGGGTACCGAAGCTTGTTGTCGTTGTGAGCACATGCAAATTTAAAACCTGACATGCTGGGTATTTATTTACTTGGCTCAACCTCATCTTTTGTATTTTACTAAAAGAACTGGGTAATATATTGCAATTTTGGGCCCTAAAATTAACTTAATTAATAAAATACATGTTTGGGGGCTTTCATTAATCTTCAGGCCTAAAATGATTTTTTTAAAACATGCGAAACAACGCAAAAAAAAAACTATGACAGTGAAAGGGTTAAACCCTTACCTACTTTATACAAAAACTAAAAACAGGTTTTCTCTATACACACAAGCCACGTGGGCCCTTACACTACATCGTTATTGGTAAATCAACAGTGGTATCATTAATACTTTTTCTGACACTTGAATGGCCAAAAGTAGAACTCTGGCCAAAAATATGAAGATAAGAATGGATAGCCCGTTTAGGCCCCTTTCACATTTGTGTGACCTGAAAATCACACGATTTTGCTGCGATTTAACTGCATTTTTTTCCCCCCGATTATGTCACGATTTTGATGTGACTTGAGGCTGCATTTACATTACAGCGTTTGGAATCATGGGCAGATTTTCCGTGAATCTGCCTGTGATTTTTACAGCGCCAATGTGTGAATGGCCAAACATGGGACTCGCATTTGAGATGCCATTCGTTTGAATGACACTCAAAATACAGTCCGGGTCTGCCGCGATTGTTGGACGATAAAGTTTGCTGCAATCGCGGCAACCCGCATCGTGGGACGCATGTCGCCCAAAAATAGTTCAGGAGCTACTTTGGGGTGACATGTGTCTCGCAATGCGGGTGCCGTGATTGCAGCAAACGTTATCGTCCGACAACTGCGGCAGACCCACACCACATTTTGAGGTGCCATTCAAATGAATGGCATCTCAAATGCGAGTCCCGCGTTTTGCCATTCACACATCGGTGCTGTAAAATCAAGGGCAGCATAGGCGTGCGCACAGGATGTGCCGGGTGTGCCTGGGCACACCATAATCTCCCCATGCACATTAGCATTATTGCTTGGTGTGCCAGCAGGAAAATGGAAAAGATCTTACCAGCTTTGCCATATGAGAAGTGCTTACGTATTTGTCTTTCACTGTGCCGGCGGGGAGACTGATCTCCCTGCTAGCACCATATATATGTAGACACACTGTGCTTGAGCTTTAGGGTGCACACCCTAATGCAATTGGCTGCGCACACCTATGGCGGGCAGAGTCTGCGATTCGAAACGATGTAATAGTCCATGATTCCAAATGCTGTAATAGTCTATGATTCCAAACGCTATAATATTAATGCAGCCTAAGCAATTCCTGTGTAATCTTGAGGTCTATGGACCTCAAGTCGCATCAAAGTCGGACCAAAGTAGTGCAGGGACTTTGAAGTCACACAGATATGAATAGTACTCATTGGAAATCAAGGGGGTACGATTTGTCATGCGACTTTGCAGTCCCAAGACGCAGGACAAGACACACAAGTGTGAAAGGGGCCTAAAAGATAACGAAATCGGCTTTGGCTGCAATAAACGCATTCAGTCCAGAGATTTCTCCCGCAGTACTTTCTTCTGCCGCTAGATGTCCTTAGTCTGATAGCCAGCATCATTCAACCAATTTCCTCTGATCCAGTAGTAGCTCTGCTGTGTACAAATGCAACTTGTCCTACTTAGGGCATTCGTTTGTTTTTTTGCACGCTTTTTCACACGTAAATGCGCGTCATGCATAAGGCAGCCCATTCACTTGCTCAGCACCCTTTTACATCGGGAGCGTTGCGCATTTTTACTGCGCATGTTTTAGTGCAATTGCAGTGCATTTTGTTTGCACGACAAATGTGTGTCAAAACACACTTCTGTTAACCATGATTGGTCATTAACATGAGGTGTCATTGACAATTGAGCTGAATTCACATATGCACTTTTCTGAACAAGCAGCAACCAGCACAGAAAAAAGCATTTTGGAAACGCACTGCAAACGAGCATTGCATTGTCATTATCACAGCGCAAGCATGATGCGTGTTTGCAGCACGTTTCCAAAATAGGTGGCAAAGCGCACATTTTATGTGTGGGCTTCCACGTATTTGTAAACGTTCAGATATTAATGCAGCCCTATTGTAAATGACACCCCGATCAGGGTTAGCATGCCATTATGGCGACCCAATGCATGTTTGCAACGCGTTTTCTAAAGACAAGGCAATGCTCACATTTTCTGTGTGGGTTACCGTGTGTTAATATACCCTAATTGTTAATGATACCCCACTAACAGTTAGCATACACGTATTTTGCTGCACATTTGTTGCATATCAGGGTTTTGCAACTTGTGCCTAGGTTTCTGTCCAACTGAAACCCGGACACAACATACCTTCAGTCTGGTCATTTAAATCTGCTCCAGTGCAGTGAGGGAAGTCTGCGGGGTATCCTCAAGAATTCCTGTTGGCTGCACCTTGCTCTTACTGTTTTGTGTGCTCTCTGCCTTTCTCCCCTGCCAGCGATTGCTGCCCCCGCCCCACCGAATGATCTGCTTTACAGTCATTGGTTGCTAGGACCACCGGTGTCCTAGCAACCAATGATGCTTTTGCACAGCACACATGGGACTTTCTGCTCCAACGGTTAGTCTCTAAGAGGGGGGGTTCACGGATTAAAGGGGACTCTGATCTAAAAAAAAAAAAATTGCCGTGCTCCACTAAAGTGTTTGGGTTTGGCTTGAAGAAAAGGTGGCAACCCTACCCGGCAGTATATAACCTCTTTATCAAGCAGGATCTCTGTCCCCGTCCTTCTACTCCAGGGGTCTCCAAATTATGGCCCTCCAGTTGTTCAGGAACTACAATTCCCATTATGCCTAGTCATGTCTGAGTTTTACAATGGCTCATGGGAAGTGTAGTTCGTCAACAGCTGGAGGGCTGTAGTTTGGAGATCTTTGTTCTTCTCAATCCAGTGGAGCCCAACTGACGCAGTAGCCTAGTTTATACGTTTCCACACCAAGATGGCTGCCAAAGGTCATCAGAAGTTGCAGCATCCAATCACACAGCTGATACCTCTGAGACACCGACCGGCCCCCTGAAGGGACAATTTCCTCTAAAGTCTACACTCCATCTTTACAGTGGCACAGTGCCACCTACTGTATGGAGGAAAACCTGCACCAGCCTACAGGTAGTCTTCCAACTCTGCCTCCTGAAAAAATCAGAACCCTACGTGAACTGGCTGCCTAAACACCAACCACAGTGCTGTAAGGTGACACTACCAGAGCTGCAGATGGGGAGGCAGCAGATACAACTTATGGTAGTCAAACCCTCTCTGTGGAATCTGCCATTTCAGTAGTCAAGCAGCCACCATCTTTCCGTCAGCCTGACCTGCAGAGGCTGGAGAAGGAGAGGAATTCTTTTTATAGAAGAAAAGACTGTATGTTACTGATTACCTAAATAAATATGAAGAAATCTGAAAAACCTGCACTGCTCTTTCTCTAATGCCCCGCCATCGGACTTCTCCATTCCGTCACGCACATCACTGGTGACCTTAAAATAGCTTGCTGCAGCTAACAAAAATGTTCTTTATGTGTGAGGCAAGCCGCTGCGATTGATTTCATGTCATTTGCGCCCTTTATATCGCAGTAAACACACCGGCCTCCTGTCAGGCCGAGACAAATTCTCGCAGACACACACCAACTATTGTTAGAGGACTGCAGCTGCTGCAGGGGAAATACGAGACTCCAGCTCTAGGTAAGAGGTGAGGTAGGACACCTGTGGCTGTAGCCCTGCCGAAGAACTACAATAACCAGCATGCTCTGCTGCATAGGTCAGCGACTTTAATAATAGTCAGAGCCGCTTTGCTGCTGACCTTGTTTAAATGTGTTCTAATAACCCTATGCATTATGTACTGATAGTGGTTGCATCAAGCTGGCCATGAAAATAACAGTAAGGAGGATAGCAAGCTATAAAGCCGCCGGGAAGCCAGATACACTATATTACCAAAAGTATTGGGACACCTGTCTTTACACGGAA
>BLSH010316550.1:312511-326099 GCA_018402905.1 Glandirana rugosa
ACTAAGTTGTTATTTTTTTCTGTCCCGTTTTTCTTGTGTTTCCGAGTAGAATGTAAACGGTTTTTCGTAGAACTAATAGGTGTTCTGAAAACCCGTTTACAAGAAACCTGTCTACTCTGTTTTCAAATTGAAAAACCTTCCACACGCAGGGTAACGTAGACCGCATGTTGATTGTGTCGTAAAGTATTTTCTTTGTAGTTTGGTTGTCAGTTTGTACCACCACCATCATATTGCAAGACCCCAACATATTTTTAGACTATTTTCTTCACTCGAACCGCGACAGACACAAAACACAATATTTCGTCCTACCCAACCACTCTTAACTAATGACTCACGATTATTATATTAAGTATATTTTTTTTATATATATATTTTATTTTATACATTTTTTACATTTTTTTCTCTAAATACATTTTTTGGCCCTTACGTCATTTAAGTAGTTAATATATATTTACTTTAATTCCACGTCTATAACACAGTTATTTTACGTTTTTGTGGTTTGTACTATGAATTATATTATTAGCACTCAGTAATCAATTCTCACCAACCCATCCTGCTTTATAACACAAAACACAGACAGCGCCAAGCTCACTTCTTTTATCAGATTTTTATACAACCCCAGAACGTTATACTACCACCACCATGTTTGACTGTTGGTTTGATGTTTCTTTTATGAAATGCTGTGTTAGTTGTACGCCAGATGCAATGGGACGCACACCTTCCAAAAAGTTAAACTTTTGTCTCATCTGTCCAAAGAACATTTGCCCAAAAGTCTTGTGGATAATCAAGATGCTTTTTGGCAAATGTAAGATGAGCCTTTGTGTTCTTTTTGCCCTGTCTTTTTTTATTGTTGAATCATGAACACTGACCTTAAGTGAGGTCTGTGGTTCTTTAGATGTTGTTCTGGGTTCTTTTATGACCTCTTAGATGAGTCGCCTTTGTGCTCTTGGAGCAATTTTGGTCGGCCGGACATTCCTGGGAGGGTTCACCACTGTTCCTAGTTTTTTCCATTCGCCACATTCGCTGGTGTCCCAAAGCCTTAGAAATGGATTTGTAACCCTTTCCAGACTGTTCTCATCTGTTCTTGAATTTCTTTAGATAGCTGCATGATGTGTTGCTTTTTGAGATCTTTTAGCGTGCTTCACTTTGTCGGACAGCTTCTATTTAAGTGATTTCTTGATTCAACAGGTCTGGCTTTAATCAGGCCTGGGTGTGGCAAGTGTAATTTAACTCACAAAACAAACTTTCAAAACATGATCACAGTTCATTCATGATTTACTCTGGTTATATTTGTGTAATATAAAAATTTGCTTGATGATCCTAATCAATTACAGTAGGTGTGACAAATATGCAAAAAAAAAATCAGGAAGGCAAATGCTTTTTCACAGCACTGTATGTCTTGTGTAGGTTTTACTCCCTTCAGGACCAGGCCATTTTTTGCGATATGTCACTGCATTACTTTAACTGACAATTGCACAGTCGTGGGACGCTGTACCCAAATAAAATTCATGTCCCTTTTTCCCACAAATAGAGCTTTCTTTTGGTGATATTTGATCAACTCTGCAGTTTTTATTTTTTGCTCTAAATACAAAAAAAGACTGACAATTTTGATTTTACTTCCTGCTATAAAACATTCCCAATAAAAAATCAAATTTCTTCATCAATTCAGTCCAATATGTATTCTGCTACATAATTTTGGTAAAAAAACAAAACAAAAACAATACGTATATATTGATTGGTTTGCGCAAATGCTATAGTGGCTACAAACTATGGGATATTTTTATTTGTTTATTTTTTTACTAGTAATGGCGATGATCAATGACTTCTATCGGGACTGCGATATTGTAATACAATAATCATATATAAAGTCTCCAAGGGAGGCACTGCTTGTCTGTGTCCACCACCAATACCAATTGGACTGTAATAAGAAAAACCCCTATTTGCGGGACTTTAAAGGTAGTGGTAAAGAACACACATTTAAAAAAAAAAAATAGAAATTTATTATACACATAGATCAACACATAAAATCACATACATATGTGAAAAGAGTATTTATACAAAAACACTACTACAAATGCCTATTGTCTGTTGAAAACCGAAGATGGCAACAACATATATTGCAGAATCCAATTACTATGTATATACAGGAGTAAGTTACATTCCGCAGTCCTACGCAAAAGGAGAAGAGTCCGACGCGTTTCAGGTTCAAGCCTTTCCTCAGGGGCTTTTTTGCAGAAAGTATTTACTTAAACTTCTCAGTGTCTAAATATATCCTCTTGTAAGGTCATGTGCAGTAGATGCAAGTTTTATCAATGTGTTGACACAGCAGGAGGTATCGTGTGGCTGCTTCTATATTGGTGTGACGGAGGAATCCGGGTCAAGACATACCAAGAGACCTTACAGTGTATGGTTTCCGTCAAGGAGGGGGAAAGAAGTTTGCCCCAATTTCTCCTGGGGAGTTTGCCCCCGGAAGGACCCCGAAATTATGAGGCTTGGTCCCCCCCATGAAAGATATATATATCTGTTGGGTCTGTAAGGTCTCCGTTAGGCTCCAAAAACTGTGGGATCGACCGCAGGTTCACCAATGCGTGTGGTGCCGTAATTGAAGAAAAGTCCCGTCTGCACACCTGGCAGCCAAGTGTGCGGGGGGGAGACTTTTCTTCAATTACGATACCTCCTGCTGTGTCAACACATTGATAAAACTTGCATCTACTGCACATGACCTTACATGAGGATATATTTAGACACTGAGAAGTTTAAGTAAATACTTTCTGCAAAAAAAGCCCCTGACGAAAGGCTTGAACCAGAAACACGTCAGATCCTTTTGCGTAGGACTGCGGAATGTAACTTACTCCTGTATATACATAGCAATTGGATTGTGCAATATATGTTGTTGTCAACCTCTGTTTTCAACAGACAGTAGACATTTGTAGTAGTGTTTTTGTATACATACTCTTTGCACATTTGTATGTGCTTTTATGTGTTGATCTATGTGTATAATAAATTTCTAATTTTGTAAAAAAAAATGGGTGTTCTGTACCACTACCTTTAAAGTCCTGCAAATAAGGGTTTTTCGTATTACTAATACAGTGATCAGTGCACTGTCCCTGTACTAATGACACTGGAAGGGAAGGGGTTAACATCAGGGGCGACCAAGAGGTTAAATGTGTTCCCTAGGAGTGCTTACTAACTGTGGGGGAGGTGCTTTGGCTGGGGGAATGTAAAGATTCGTGTTCCTGCGTAGCAGGAACACAGGATCAGCATATTTCCCTCTCACAGAACGGCGGTCCGCCTTTCTCCTGAACGATTGGCGGCTCCCTGCGGACATCGCATCCACCGGACCTGCTGATTGGCTCCCGCTGTGTCCAATCACAGCAGGAGAAGGTCGCCAGCTGATCTGGCACAGAGCGGCCACCCTGCAATAGCATATCTGCGTGGGACGGTCACTAAGCAGTTAAATGCTATTTTTTTTCCCCCACAAAAGTGAAAATACCCTTTAAAGGCTCAAATGCAAAAAAATATTAAATGCACATTTTTTCTTTTATTAATGCACATTTCTTTTTTAATGGTGGAGTAAGCCTTTAAATGTCAATAGCCTGGCCAAGCCTCCACTTTAGCTAAGTCCTCATTTGGACTTTGTATTGTCCTTATAGAAGTATCCAAAACACAAAATGAGGGTAGCGCAGTGCATCCGGGTGAATGAAGGACCCCAAACAAAATGCAGCCGATCAGATTGCTGCGACTCCAGATTGGGAGGACAGGTTTGCTTATTACTGTTCTAATGACAGAGACATAGCGACATGTATCTAAAACCTAAAACGCAAGTCCTCATCTGTCTCAGAAGTATTTGTATCACACATGAAAGAACACGTTTCCTCATCCCAACTAATAAAAAAGTTGGAGGTATTTCAGATTTTGCTCTTTTATTACAGCTGCCTTTCATGTGTCCGATGTTGAACAGGCAAGTCCTTCCGTCTCCTGTTTCACTAGAACTTCTCTGTGATTGTATTTCAAAGTGTTCCTTGCTCCCGGATGGCGGCTATTGTTCCCGGCTCTCTCAGTGCTTCGAGTGATCATGGCCCAGGGTGCGTTCATTGAGTAAACGTCTCTCCAACGTACAAACGTGTTCTAGTTTTAGCAGGTGACTACAGAAGAGGAAATAGGTCAGGTTTAATGGCAGGCTGCTTGTGTGGCTATGGACGGGACCGTATCTAGGATTCATGCTGCCCTCCGCACGCGTGATTGATCTGCCCTTTCATAAAGGCTCCACCCCTTTTCTCAACAACCGTGCTATGGTATTAAAATAATGGAGGCAGGAGGTTTGCTTTATAGACAGAACTCTGGCAGGCAACCATAAAGAGAACCTGCCTTGTACTTGCCCTAAAAAGTGCCCTGTCACTTCACTGAGCTGCCCCTATACATCCTTTTCTCTCAGTCCTGCTCAGTTATGTTGGAAAAGGTCATTATTTAAAGCAGAAGTCCAGCAAAAAAAAGACAAAATTAATAGTCTATTAAAAATAAAATAAAACAAGCTTTTGCTGCAATATTCAGCTTTAGTTCAGAGATTTCTCCTGCAGTACTTCTTTCTGCGGCCAGATGTCCTCAGACTGATAATCAGCATCACATGTGTCAAACACAAGGCTTGTGGGCTGAATACGGCCCTCCGCACCATTTCATGTGGACCTCGCACCTCTCCTCCAGCTGCGGCACCCCCCCATCTCCTCCTCCACCCCCGTCTCAGCAGTTGGCAGTAGAAAGGAGGAGAGAACTCCTCCTACAGATCCTGCTTCTCTCTGCGCAGCCGCAGCACCCCCTCATCTCTGCCTCTCTGGTCTCAGCATTCAGCAGACTCTGGAAGCTAACTCCAGCCTCCTCTGGTCCTCCTCCAGGAGGAGCACTTTTTGGTTTACACCTTCATCCCCAGCTTCTTCCCGGCACCTGTACAAGATGAAGGGGGTGCACTGTGATATAAGAGAGGATGGAGGACTCTTGACTTCTGATGGTGGAGAGGTAAGCTCTTGACATCTGATGTAAAGGGGGCGTGCTTTGGACATCTGCTTATAATTATTATGATGTCAGTTAAAAAAAGAGGGCCGCACGCCAATTGTATTATCTACAAGAAACTTTATTGCAGACTGCTCTGACAGAACACCATGGCAGAACCATATTCTGTCTGAATAGTCTCCAATAAAGTTTCTTGTGGATGATACCAGCATGTGCGACCCTCCTTTTCAGACTTGCATCATCTGCTACAGGAGTGTGAGAGGGCTCCCTGTTGGTTTGCACCTGCCCTTTACAGCTTAAGTCTTAATTTATTACTAAAACCAGTATTAATCAAATGCAGAGGCAATTATTTAACATGATAAAGAGTAAAGTCTTACAGATATAACCGGCCCTTTGATGACAACCATAATGTTGATGCGGCCCACAATTAAATTGAGTTTGACACCCCTGGCCAACATCATTCAACCCACTTCCTCTGAGCCCAGGTCTTCCTTGACCTGCCCCCAGCATGTAATTGGACAGTGGAAGGAGAAGCAGTACAGTAATGAGCTCCTCTCTCTTTCTCTGTTTTCTCCTCCTGGCTCCTTGTGCTGCTTCTTCCACCCAAACTGCAGGTCTTCTGTACAGAGACTGATAGCAGATCAAATCCAGGTACTAACACTGACCCTAACTGATATACGGTATTATTTGCCAAAAATCATCCATACACATCCACTACTCAATGGCCCTGTAATCTATTTTTCATGAAATTGTTTCCTGTTTTTTTTTTATTTCCTCCTCCTTCTCCATGAGCTTCCGAATGTCCTCACTTACTGATATTTGGAACAAGCAGTGAATGTTAGTTGTAGTCATGTGCACTGCTCTATGCACACTACAAATCACTTCTTGGCCTTTTGGCTAAGATCAAGTGTTGTATCTGTTCTTATCAGAGTCCACTAGGGGTGCTATGCTGTCATTCAGGCCTTAAGGAGGATAGGAATGGCTGGCTGCATGGTATCCCTGCTGGTATGATGAGGACTCTGAAGGCTAGTACCTGATGGAACAGAAACTGGGGTGCCCACAGACAGTTGGAGCATGGGAGTAATTCCTCTGGGAAAACTGGATGGGTCCAGTTCGTCCTGGTTTGAATGTATCTACCTTGTGTGGCCATGGGCTGGGAAGGCAAGGAGTCTACAGTGTCAGTGCCCCCTGGGAGTCGTTGCCCTAGGGGTGCTCTTAGTAAGACTTGGGCACATGGTCACAGCCCCAAAAGCTTTTTCTGCACTGCACTGCACTTCGATGGGCTAGGACTTTTGGCCAAGTCCGGGGCAATATTGGCTACCAGGCCTCAGGGCCTAGCCAGCGCACATTGGGCAACCAATTTTTATTTATTTATTTTTCTCCTCACATTTGTCACCTTTAACTTTGTGTGTGTTTTCTTTAACTGGATGGAGGGTGTGAGTCCTCAGGCTTGCCCTAAAGTCTAGGGGAAGAATGTGTGGCCATGAGGTTCCTTCCTCCCATGAATCTGGGGGGTCTCTCTTCGGGAGAGCCCCTCAACCTAGTACTCGGTGGTAGGCTTTGGCTGGCTATGAGGAGAGGGGTCCACCAGGCCTTTTGGCTAGACGGACCAAGTTTATAGCCTTGTCCCTGCCAGCAACCTTGCATCCCGGGGGGTTCAGGGAAAGGTCCTACACCTTTGGGGGGTGGACAAAAGCACACCCTTAAGTGCACTTCTATGTGTGTGTTCACATGCATGTTTTTTGTACACTTAATGTTTTTTTTTTTCATTTTTCAGCACCACAGCGGATTCCCCTGAAACATTACGTTAGTCTAATGAAAATTTGGTAAAAGTCTGATTTGGAAGCTGGTGTGCAGACTTTTTTTATTGCAGATTTTTATGCTATGTCCCATTGAGGAGATTTACCCTCTCTTTTTTTGTCCTGTTGACCATTATTATCGGGACTGAAAGAGGCATGGGTCCAAAATTTTATAGGTGTCATTATTACAGAAATAGAAGGCAAATCTTCCAGTGGGCAAACTTGTTCTGGTGACAGCTGCCTTGACAAGGGCTCCTTGACACCATGGCAGTTTAACACTATGTTCTGGTGTGAACATGACACACTATTGTTTTCTGTGTGTCATTGCAGTTTCCCATGTTTATCCAAGATTTAAAATACAGGTTACTGCCTATAGCGTGAACGGGCCCTAAGACTTTGCTCTCACTTTAGAGAGATTTCCTTTTACTTCTTGCTGTGTCGAAAGGGCAGCAAATCAAGAGAAATCTCTGCAACAGGACTTAGACAGCATACAAACCTGACATGGGTTCCGGCCATTCCTTACTCTATCATCCGACTAAACAGACCTAATAGTTAATGAATACAACAGTAGAAAACTGCACCTAATGGGTATGTCCAAGCATTACCAAAATATACCCCAAATGTACCCCCAAACCTCCCTTTTACTTTCTAGAGGAAGGTCCAAACATCATTTTGTTTTTGTTTTTACTTTACTACTGTACAAATTGTTTTCATTACTCCCTTTGATTGATAGCTCTCATCATCACTCATGTGACAGGTAGAGTGTGCTTCCTTCCAATTTCCTAATGAGATTATGTCATCTTTGTAATTGTCCCGGTTATTTAGCTAAACCTGTGGTCAGAGCAGACCTTGTGCTGTAATCACATTTTAACAGCAAAATGTCCCCCCATTTTCCCCCCATACCTTTCATTCCACTCCATCATCATTAAAACCTGATGAAGGGGACCCCCTAGGAACCTCCTGAAATGCATGGCTGTTTTTATAATATTACTGTGTTGAATAAACATTATCTGGACTGTCAACCATACCTTGGTGCTCTCTTTTTCATCAAACATTGAGATGCCACCTCAAGGGCTCATCAACACTTGGGAGCTTCTCTAAAAAAGCTGTCACATCAGTCTGTAATACACTCCGGGTCCAGCGCTCCACCACTCCACTTCTTAATCTTCATACTTATGTCAGGGTGTGTGTAGACAGCTGTTTAAAGCTGGCCATGCCTTATACAATTTTCTTATTCATTTTCCTTCTGATTTACCTTCAACTATGTAGTGCAAAGACCTGCCTATAATTGCATACAAATTGAAACTGTTTAGGTTTGACCTCATATTATATGGTTTTGGTAATTGTATAGGAAAATTATACAAGAAAGTTGTATAATGTATGGCCAGCCTTAGTTGGCACCATCACTGGAGTTCCTCTACATGCTGCTTTAAAGGCTCAATAAACCCTTTGAGCAATGGACCCTCTATATGCTAGGAACACATCCGTTTCAGATGCTTTGCATTGTGCTCAACAAACCACTGCAGGACTTCTGCAGGAGGTGAAGGACAACTTCAGGTTCATTTAGCAAAGCTTACAGTAATACAGGTGAGGCTTTGCCATGATCCTAAACATCTATCTACTTTTATATGGTTCATTTGCCTAATGGACTATTTTTCACCTGATGAAGAGGAAACCTCTGTGGCAAGTTTGATGCCCCTATGAGTCATGCTTTGATAAGAAGATTTATTTTATTTGTCCACTTTAATCTACATATTTTGCTGTATTAGTAATTATCCTAAAACCATGCGTTGTTGGGAATATCTGAAGATCAAAAAGGGAGGAACACTGCTTGAAGGAATTTTTGTGCATAATATTTAATATGCATCTTGACATATTTTTCTCAGGCACAGTAAAATTCCTTTAATCCCAAAGTTTGGTAATCTTAATAAATTGGCAGTCAGCAAAAACATTCCCAATGAATACATTCCCAAACATTTTTCAAATTCTGGAAAAATTTACTGACTTCTCATGCTGCCTGTGTTCCCATTGGGAAGAGTTCCACTCACCTCCTGTATGGTCATAGAGGCAGGAAATTGAAAGGAATATTTTCCTCAATGGGATACTGGAAACACTCCAAGCACTTTTTAGTAGAGTTGGGAAGGTTTAGAATGTCATTAATATGTGGAGGTTCTCTTCACCGCTTGTGTTTTCTTCATTATAGATAGAGAGGCAAAAATCTCCCAAATTGAGGCAAAGACAGAAATAAAAACCCAACAGGGTTTCCAAACCTTCCCCACTCTATCCAGAATAAAAAAAGGTTTTAGATGGCCTTTCCAAAGCAGTCGAACAATAAAACACATCTGAGAATCCAACGTTTGGCTGGTCTCATGAATGCTGTATTAAAGGAATTTTCCTGTACATATTGGAAACAAAATTTGTACATTCAATTTTAAGAGGGAAATACGTTCCATTTATACTGGCATACAAAAGATATGGGTCCTATAAACTGTTTTCAGAAGATATTAGTCCCAGCCAAAATCGTGGCCGGTCATTTGGTAGAACTTCATATTGTACGGTCTATAGAAGTCCTGGAGACGTAGCAAGAGTCTCTGGTCTATATCCGGATGTGGCCTTCCCTTGGATTTCCCTAGACACCGTGGCTTGCCACTTCCCTCTGGTTTTTTCAGACATGGAAAGCCCTTGGTTTTGTTAAAGTAGAAATGTTTGTCTGTTATCACCCTCTTTAACCCCAGAAAGTCTTGAACCCTTTCCATCTCTCCAGCTGGGTCACTGACCAGTCTCTCTCCACTGACGAAAAGGAATTTAGAGAGAGGGAAGTACTGGAGCCAGTTCTCTAAGTGCTTAGCATAGATGCCAATTCTTATGGCACTCCAGGAAGTGTCAATGGTGCCCGTGCTGGTGTTTTTAAAGGCCAGAGCTTGGAAGGATGGAAGTGATGGAGTTTTAGAAAGAGTCTGTGTGTAATCAGAGATAGCCCTGGTCACCGGATTCCTGACTACCACAATGAGCTTGGTGTCCTTGGACATGTTGTAAATCCTTTTTGGCGCCTCAAGGGTTACAAAGTAACTTGGGGTCTTCTCCATAGTGATTTGTCCCTCTAATGTCCGTGGCATCAAGTTTCTAAAAAAGAAAGGACAAGGGGAATGGTTAGTTGTATGCAAACAGGGATTTTCTAATATAATGAAAAAAGCCAAGAGGATGGAGGATTACCAGATATATACCACCACACGGGAAGAACGCCATCAGATTACTTAGTGTGAGGATCTCCTGTTTTCTTGGTGGCCTCTGTAATATGAAGTCCTGTCTCCTGGACCGGCATTGGACCAGTGTGCTGTCTATCATAGGAGCCAGTCCAGGAGGTGGGACTTCGTATTAAAGAGTCCCCCGAGTAAGCGGGAAATCCTCGTTCTGTATAATCTGACGCGAGGCAGCAGATAGGCAAGGGTCAGGCTGCATTGATGGGCAATGGTGAGGCTGCAGATGGGCACTGATCAGGCTGCAATTGTGAGGCTGCAGATGGGCACTGACCAGGCTGCAATGGTGAGGCTGCATATGGGCACTGATCAGGCTGCAATGGTGAGTCTGCAGATGGGAACTAATCAGGCTGCATTAATGGGCAATGGTGAGGCTGCATTGATGGGCACTGAAGAGGATGCAGATGGGCACTGTTAAGGCTGCATTGATGGGCACTGACCCTTATTTTGCTTCAAAGTTCTTTATTTAAAATTTAAAGTTTTTTTTCCTAAAACTTCCCTCTAAAAATGAAGGTGCATATATCGCCGATAAATACGGTACTTAAAAAGTCTCATCTACCTGCTGGCAATTCTGAAATGTTTAGTTCTTCTAAATTAATATTCTGTTATGTGCATTTGTTTTTTCTTTAAAGGGGATCTCCAATCAAAAATATCAACATGAAAATGAATAGCCAAATGAAAGGTAAAATAATAAAACCCACTTCTGCTGCAATAATCACCCTCAATCCAGAGATTTCCCAGCAATACTTTTTTTTCTGCTACTAGATGTCCTCAGACTAATGACCAGAATCATTTAACTCAGTAAACCCAAGTTATACTGGGCTCTACCCTAGCCTGCGACTGGACAGTGAAAGTAGAAGCAGCACAGTGATTGGAGCATCTCTTCATTACTCTGATTCCTCCTGTCTGTGATCCAGATCTGTGCAGTAATCCAGTTAAAATGTTCTCTCTGTGCAGGAGCTTCCTGTAATAAAGACCAGACTCTCATTGTGCAGGATGACTGGTCTTGTCCCCGCCCCCTCCTGTAGTTTTCTCCTCCCACTGCTCTCTGCAGAGTGATGATGTCACCACTACATTTACAAGGCAATATCTAGGTTTACAAAGGCATTTGGTGTTCACAATGTGGATTAAAATCCTTTGTGGCTTTTGAGCATTATATTTAAATTAAAGTTTTTGTGCCTGGGGTTCCCCTTTAAGGAATCCCGTTTTTCCGCAGGGGGAATGATGCAGATTTATACCGGGCGTATACATCTAAATGCCTCTGTGAATATCCAGTTACCTCTGGCCATAGTCAGCTCTGTAATGTTCCAGCTGGTGTAAAGGGAGCGCTGTAATGAATAGCATTATTTTTATATGAAAACGGTTGATATAAAAAAAAGCTGTGTTCTCACTTTCTGCTCCCCGGGGGACCTGAGATTTGAGGAGATCTTGAAAGACGGACCTCAGCCAAATCTAATATTTGTTGAAACAGTAACCTGTGCGGGGGGATTCCTCAAGCATCAGCAGATAAAGGAGAGGGTACACGACATTTCCATTGTCACAGCCATCTCCGGACTATCAGATAATACGCCATTACTGCTGTCATCTGATACCCAACATGTGGAATAGGCAGCCAATGCTATAATTAAGCTTTCATTCTCCATTCAAGGTTCTTACACAGACGAGATCCAACTGTATTGACTGAACTCTACTCCATTCACCAGCTGTGGATGAGAGCACAAGTACACTACAGATGCTTGCTGGGGTTGTCACTGTAACCTTATTGTGGGGAATGAATGGGATACGGATTTAGGATGTGTGAAGGAATGTGGACTAGACTAGGGCAATATTCAGCAGTACCATAAGCACGGCTCCATACGTTTTGTTGCCAACTATTTTATATAATAAAAAAAACTTCCACAAGCTACTGCAGGTTCCCATCCCCTTAAACCCTTGAGAGGAACTTTTTAAATTGAAACCAGAGGGCCTCACAAAATTGCAGTTTACCCTAATGACTTATGTTCTCAAAGCCACTAAACAAACCATTTGGATTACTATCCAACGCACGTACAATGGCAGAGGTCAAATCTAGAATTAGTTAGATATTCACCAATGAAAAATTAACAGTGAAACCTTTGCCCAAATTTCAGAACATTTGAGACCTACAGATTACCCATTTTCATTGGGCAATTTTAAAGACTGGCCACCTACCCCTAGCCCTTCCCACCCTTACCCCTTATCTTATCATTCCTCTGATCCTAATATGCCTACTTTTTACTTTACCTTTCCATTCCGTACCCTTCTAATCTTGAAGTTCCATTCCATGCGCATAATTCCATAGTTCCACTCCATGCCTTTCTATTCTCAAAAATTAATTTACTGTCTTGCCAAGATATTCCTCATTAAAGGGGAACTTCACCCAAAAAGTTCTGCTTCCCCAAACCCCCTTCCTAATGGAAATGTTTTGAGGGGAGGGAGAGTGGATACCTGGTTTTGACATCCAGTCGGATCGCAGCAGCAGAGGTATCAGAAGTTCTCCTTCCCCTGCCCACAGCCTTCTGGGACACATAACAGGACCAGAACCATTCACAAAGTGTAGCATGACTCGCGCATGCACAGTGGACATCCGGTTTTGAAGTCACACCTGGCTGCCACAGTTAACATGCTAGTGCCAGGGACAGAAGACCATTTAAGAACTGGCTCGGGTGATGGCGGTGTGTTGCATTCTTGGACAGGCAAGCGTCCTTTTTTTTTAAAAAAAAGTCAGCAGCTACAGTATTTCCTATGGTGAAGAACCTCTTTAACGGATATTAATTTGTTATCCCTTGTTCTACGCAAGTCTCTCTTCTCTTTTTACTACCTGCCGTAAATTCTGGAACTGTTTTATTACAGAAATTTTGAATTTCATTTTGATAAAAAAAAATGTAAAAAGAGGCAAACTTGATGGACCCCTTGGTCTTTTTTTTGCTGTGACTTTTCTGTTTTTGTTTTTTGAAATTAAAGCCATAATGTAGAACTTAAATCTGAACTCCAGGAAACAGTTAAGCACTTCAATACAGAGGCTGCGTACCTGGGCCTCCCTGCCGATTAATCTAATAGGTCGGGTGAACATTTTTAAAATGATATTCCTACCCAAATTTCTATATGTACTAAGGGCGGCACCGGTATTTTTACCTAAAAAGTTTTTTCACAAGCTGGACTCCATTTTGTTTCAGTTTTTGTGGCAGGGGGCACAGCCCCGTGCGGCTAGGGCCTCTCTACAGGCCTCTAGACAGAATGGGGACTTGGCATGTCCGAACCTTTGGTTATATTACCTGGCATCACAGCTCACGTATGTGTATGACTTGCTCCGGGATCCACCTAGGGGTGCGTCTGCTTCTCTGGTGTGTGCCCTGGAGGGGTCTAAGGAGGCCGCGGTGAATGCTTTACACGGATCCGCATCCAGGCGGTGTCTGAGGGAGTCCCCTGTGGATGTCCCCCGGCTCGCCTGGCATGCGGGTAACGGTGTGTTGGGAGGGGTAGGTAGGATATCACCTAACGCCCCTTTGT
>BLSH010316550.1:326825-362194 GCA_018402905.1 Glandirana rugosa
TTTTTTAATTTTTTTTTTTATCGCCACTATTTTATGCTGGTTTGCTTTCGAGATAAACACACTTTTTTTACTATTTTTGAAGTATACTCATGTCACAACAGTAAATTTCACGCTGTCGCTACTTTCGACTTTTAACCGGACCCACTTTCACGTGGAGTTAGGACATAACTTCACGAAAAATTTCATACAAAAATAATTAAAAACTGTTTCATATTAATGTTATCAATGTAATCAGCATTTTTTGTGTACCGTTCCTTTATATGTCTAATGTTGGTTTGGTCCCGGCTTGTACCGGTTGTTGTATAGAGTGTCATTATCAGGCGGTAGGGGAAACATTTTCCCCCCGCCAATCTCCTCAAATTGGTTTTGGACGGGGAGGCTGGGTCTTTGGTTAAACTCCTCTAACCGCCCCCCTTTTACAAAGGGGATGGCGGACTATTACTGTGAGATATGTTGTTGGCCATGTTCGGCCCTGGTTTGGTTGTAATCTGTATATTTCCTTGCCATGTGTTTTTTACGACTAATGTAACTATTGTAATTATACTTTGTCAAAAATTAATAAAAACATACTTTAAAAAGCACTTCAATACAGGATTGAGGTGCACTTTCACCCAGGCCAATTTTCAGCTTTCATCGCTGTCGCACTTTAAATGACAACACTGTACTCATATGAAGTTTTTATCATTTTTTTCACACAAATAGAGCTTTCGTTTGGTCGTATTTTATCACCGCTATTTTTTTTTTTAATTTTTTGCTAAATAAACACCAAAAGACCGAAAATTTTGAAAAGAAAATTGTTTTCCTTTGATTCCGGTATAAACTTTTGCAAATGAATAATCTTTCTTCATAAATTTAGGCCAAAATGTATTCTTCTCCATTTCCTTGGTGAAAATAACCCAAATCCCTGTTTATTATTTTGTCTGTAGGAAAGTTATAGAGTCCACAAACTATGGGATATACTGTATATCTGAAAACTGATCAATCCTGATGTACTGCCTATATTAAGGCCTGAAAGGACAGCACAAATATCCCCCAAATACCCCTTTTTGGAAAGTAGACAGGCCAAGGTATTTAGTAAGAGGCATGGGGAGTTTTTTTGTCACTTTTTTAGAAAATGCAGAAATTAAAAAAAAAAAATGTTCACAATTTCTTTTTACATACTGTCACCAGTGCAGTACAGCATTGTCATATAACTGGTGTGGCAGTGATCAGGGGCACCGACTGGTGACAGTATGTTAAAAAATAGAAAAACATTTTCTTGTTTATTGCATTATTTTTTCTTATTTTTCTTTGTTTTTTCAACACACTGTGACCAGAGCTATACAGTGTTACCATAGTAACACTGTACTACTCTGTGGAAGTGAACAGGATTTTTTTTTTTCTTTTACACATTATGATTGCTTATACCAATGAATTTCATTGGTATAAGCAACCATTTTTACTGAATGAAACTGATTCATTCACTGAGTATTGTTGTGCCACAGCTAATCACATGGTACAGATGGTCAGTGATCGGCCCTGTCTGTACCATGTGATCACTCTGACCAATCACAGCTAGCAACCCAATTTTGCACATTGGATGACATGAAAAGAAGCCATCCATTGTTTACGTGATTGGTCACAGCTGTCACATGGTACTAGCAGTGGGCCAGTACAGTGATCTGTCATCGACAAGTGACAGATCACGGCCGCACACGAGGCACATTCTGGGCGGATGTCATATGATGTCCACCTGGTACGATGAAAGTCTATCTAAGCAAGTTTATCTGAGTAATTTAACCACTTCCCGCTGGGCCTTTTGCAAAATGACGGCTGGGCGGGAAGTGGTTAAATTACTCCCTACGTAAATGACTTGTATTTCTGTCCATCCAGTCCTTAGATTTGCAGATCTCTGCCATATTACACACTAGGCAAGTTAATTGTGTTTGTTTTATTCAAAAGTACTCCTGCTGATGCTAATTGTGAAACGCGTTGAGCCCTGATCTTGCCGAAACAGAATTTTAATAATTGATGCTGTTATTGTTATTTACTTTACATATGTGTATTGAACAGTCTTGAACATTCTTGGGCAAGTAATCAGAGATATTTTATACCTGTGCATAATATGTATACAAACAGCTATAAGTGTAAACCCCATTGTTCCTTGTTTTGTGTTCTACATTGCTGATGTGATTTGGTGCTGGTAACTACCTATCTTTGCACGTTATTAAAATATACTGTACATCTTGAGAAATAGTCTTTTATTTTCTGACTTTTCTAACCTTCTCTAGACCAGTTTTCATCAATCTCCATCAAGCTCTCCACTATATTGCCTTCTTTAATTATTGATAATGTTCATTTGTACCTGAGACGCCATGGACATTAAACCTCGAGCCTTGCATTATGCAGCATTTCCCTTGTGTTCCCGTAACTTTAATTAAAAGTGCAGCTAATTTTGAGTGACCTTAGAATTCTCTTTTGTAATGTTAAACATCGCCTACAGGTATCTGATACTAAAGAGAGCACAACCTGTAGCAAGGATGACATTAAGCCTTACACCGCTGAGAGAGCTGGAATCCTACAGAGTAGACTCAGCCACGGAAACTAGGAAGGAACTTTCAGAACTTCACAAAGTCATCCATCTGACTTTTATTAAGGAATGACTTGGCTGGCCTTACTGGTCAAACATTTCCATATTCATGGCTGCTAAATGTCAGATCTTTGGGAAATACAGAGAGTAAAATATTTGTAATTACATAACGCACTGCAGCAAGATTCACTTTTTGAAGAAAACCCCAATGACATGTTTACCAGCCCCCCCCCCTTCCCAAACCTCTGCTCTGCATCCTGAAGACTGCCTCAATCTCCCACCACAGCAGCTGCTGCTGGCAGGAGGGGAAGCGGGGCGATTGGTAGCGTTGGAGGATCAAATACAGGAAGGGAGGGTAAGAACAGCAGTGGAGTCTTTTAATTACTAATTCAATCCTCCTGTGGCTCCCCTACAGCAGTTGAATCCGGCAGGAGGGGAGAGGTGGAGAAGCCAGCAGGGGAGCCACAGGAGGATCATTGCTGCAGGGGCAGAGAATTGTGGTGGCTGGGATAGCCAGGAGAGGTGCAAAGAGAGGCAGAGCAGTGAGGGATGGTGCAGCCACAGGAAGAGCTCTGCAGCTCGAATTTCAGGGGACTCAGCCCAAACACAGCCATCTTGGGACAGCTTACTGAAAACCATGACTGTCCCAGCAAATCCGGGACGGTTGGCAAGTATATATACCAATGGCAGCTGGTGCTAAACTAACGCCAACCACCCCACCTTCCGGAGGAGATGGGCAGGAAGGCAGCGGTCGCCGCAACCAACAACCTGCCCCCCCCCCCCTGTGGGAGATGGATGGCGGATGGGAAGGTGGCGAGACTAACCTTAACATAGGAGGCAGGGGGAATGAAGAGCTGGGCCATTGGCTCTCCTGGCTGAACAGGAAGCGTGTCCTGAGACATGCTTGGGAGTCCTAAGACTTACTGGCCAATCGAGTCTCAGTACCTGCTTCCTGATTGGCTAGGAGGAGAATTAGGAAGACAATAACGAATATTAATTCAGTATTGTCACACAAGTGGGTGGGCTCAGGGCGCAGTGCTCTTCGCCCCAAGCCCACCCTTTCTTGAAGCCAATTAGAGCCTCAGGCTCTAATCATGTGCTTAAAAAGAAAACCCCATTGGAATCCATGCGTCTGGTGCTTTGCATGTAGATTAGGGGCTGGGCACATGGATTAGGGGGCGGCGCCCCCGCGCCCTGTATGGACGGGCCACCACTGTTATATATATGTATATACAGGATTTTAATGTGATAGACTAAATAAGCATAGTCATTGACAAAGTCAGTGATGAGTTGAACACATCTGGGTTCAGTCTGAGCAGGGCTTGGTGGACATAAGTAGAGTTCAGTTGCCAAATCCGAAACCCAAGTCTAATTAAGGCTTGTTCACACTAACTTTGCTATCTGAAGAGCAATCTGCATTCAGACTGCTCTTCAGAGCTTACTGCCTGCTTTAACCCAATAAATCCTGCACCAGCATGGGGCAACCACTTGCAGAGCTGCCCTATTAACTTGAATGAGTTGTGTACAGGGGACGCTATGTCAGTAAAAGCACAGCTCAACCACAGGGTTTTAATGTACCCCAAGCCACTAGTGTGAATGAGCCCTTAAGGAGCCAAATGTTAACCAGTTCTTCACATTTTTTTTGGCTAATAGGCAAGAGATTGTCAAACAAATGGCATGGGGGATTGGGCACCAAAGTACTAAAGCAAAAATAAAAAATAAAATTCAGTTTGAAGGGGAGCAGTGATTTTAATAATGTGTACAGCGAAATGGAACACATCAATAAATAACATGCCTGGGGGTGTCCTGACCCTGCCTGTGAAGTGGCTCATCTGTGCGATGTATACAACCTACTACAGCAACACTGACTTCTGCAAAGTGTTTAAATTGCTGGCAAATGACAGCTCTCGACTGTTTCATTCTGATTGTGAACAAAGCAGCTGAGGATTTCCATCATCTATACCAGAACATTATCCTAGATGAGAGTCTGCTTTGGATGTTAATGGATCCCCCCAAAAGAATCCACTCCAGACCCTTTTACAGAATGCAGCCTGGCTGGGAAAGAAAAGGGGGGGGGGAGCGTGAATCCAAAAAGTTAGAGCTACAACTTCAAGGCATACAGAAAGGGTTCTGTTTTTTTTATTTCATTCCCAAGTGGGGTTTTGAATTGAAATGCCGTGCTGCAACCTAAAGCCAAGCAGTTGCAAAGCATTCTCTGATTGGATGAGGTGGAGATTGTGACGTCCCCGCCCCGCCTCTCCACCTCATCCAATCAAGGAACACTTTGCATTCACGGAGGATTATAAAAGAGAGAAAAGCGCGTCTCTAAGAGTAAACCATAATAGAAAGTATTGCAAAACACAGTACAGGGTACTCACAAAGATAGGTGTAGGCAGGGCTGCTGATAGGGGGGTACAACTAGCCCTGGTGTGGGGGACCTGGAGCACATAGGGGGGATTAGTGACAGAGGACAATTGTGTCACTTTTCCTCCAGCAGATAAAAGTTGCTCTCTTTCCCTCTACCTTGCTACAAGCTTTTATCTGCTAAGAAAGAGACAGTTGTCCCTCACTAATCCCCCTCACTGTGTGGGCCCCCCTCCTCTCAGCACTGGAGTTTGTTATCTCTAACTTAGGCTCCATGCACACTGGCTTAAAAAAATTGCTGCTTCTACAGGAGTTTAGTGTTTTGCCTGTAGAAGAAGCTCAATTTTTATCCTATGTGTCCATACACATTAGGACGATTACAGGCATATTTTAAGCTCAACATTTAGGAGACAGAAAAAAAAACCCTTCTCCTCCTAAACTCATCTAAACTTTGTACAAAAAATGTGAGTGTTTTTTTCTGCTAAGTGAACTGGAGTTTTTTAAAGCCCAGTGTTCATGGAGCTTAACTTTTTTCTCTCCCTCTGTCCCTCTGATCCCGGAGCCTGGATATTTTTTTCATCTCATCTTCATTTTTAATTAATAACTCAGTTTTGTCTTTTAGATTTTAGCAGGAATTCTGTGAGTTATGTTGTATTTGTGTCTGCTAATAGTTTTATTGTATTTTTAGCGAAATATAGCTTTAATACTTTCTTGGGGGGGCTGTCAAATAGTCTGTACGGGGCCCCGCGATTTCTATCAGCAGGCCTGGGTGTAGGGTTCGCATTGCAGTGTAAGCCACTGATCGCTGTATTGCTGAAAGTCCGGTGCCAATGGGAGTAGGAAGATGTACTGTGCTTTGCAATAAACTCTATTATGGTTTACTCTTAGAGGCACGCTTTTCTCTCTTTTATTATACTACAGAGAAGATTATTCTACTTCTTGTCAAGCGCAGCCTGAGAAGAAACCTCCCATCCACACCCTGGACTGTCACCTGCAGCCTGGTATGGACTTTTATGTGATAATCCTGATGTGATTTATCATTGAAGTTTATGATTGATCTTTATCACCATCATTACCATTACCATCATTTGAACATGTGATTATTTATTATTATTATACTTTATATATATATTTTTTCCATGATCGCTCTTCATATGGCTTGCCCTTAGGGAAAGACATATACCTCCATCTGTGATACACTACTGCGCTGACATTAGTCCCACTGAGGATTATAACGTTTTCTCTGAATGATTCCCATGCTGACCAAGCAACCTCCTGTGTTCACAATGTTGGAGGGGAGATGCTCAGCATGGGATTCAAAAGCTAGAGGAGATCACTGGAGTAGCAGTGACTACTATAATGGTTTCCAGCTTCCACACAGTTACATACTTAGGTTGCTCGAGGATGAACCAATGCTAAAATTGCAATACCTAAACCTCAAATTTTTACTAAACCAAAATGACAAAAATCAATATAATTGCAGAATCTACCTCATCCAACCTGATGGCGCTTGAGAGGTCCTGCAAAGAAGAATGGGAGAAACTCAAAAAAAGGTGTGCCAAGCTTTTAGCATCATATTCAAAAAGACTTGAGGCTCTAATTGGTGCCAAAGGTGCTTCACAAAGTATTGATTAAAGGCTATGAATACTGTATGTACATGGGATTTTTTTTGTTTTTTATTTTTAATACATTTTCAAAGATTTCAAACAAACTTCTTTCGCGTTGTCACTATAGGGTATTGTTTGTAGAATTTTGACGAAAATAATGAATTTAATCCAATTTGGAATAAGGCTGCAACATAACGAAATGTGGAAAAAGTGAAGCACTGTGAATACTTTCTGGAACTCTTGTGCTTTTGTCTTTTGTAAAAGGTATCAAAAATATCAGGCATGCAATAACGTCAGCCCAATGAATCCTGAGATGTGTAGTTTGAGACTGGCAGTGCGCGTGAACACGATCAAGCCTCAGATCTAAGGCGCTTCAGCATATTGTAGGGACAGACAGCAATAATTGGTGCATAAAATAAAGTTTCTGAGGATCGTCACGCAAAAATATCCATGCAGTATCACTATTATAAGATACACTGACACGTGCTTTAATGTGAGGAGTTTAGTTCTACTTTAAAAATTCTACATGAATGCCCTATCTGTGCAGCAACAAAGTGCCATATTTTCCAGGGCATCGAGAAAATGTTCGCATTATAGGTTAGCATTTATACCTTGCAGCAATGGGGCCCTTGGTTCATATCTCAGCCAGGACACTATATGCATGGAGTTTGCATGTCCTCCCTGTGTTCATGCTGGTAGGATAATTGGTTCTTGTTGAAATTGGCCCTAGTATGTGGGTACATTCACCTATGCACATGTTTTATCACATTCTGCATGCCAGTCCCAAGTCATGTAATTGGGGAGGGTTGAGGAAAGATCTGGTGACCTACCTTGTAAAACATTTGCCAAGAAAGTTCTATGGAGAAAGACTTTTAAGTGTATCAGATATGGTGCCCTCAGAGATGACACATAGAATCGTCAAGAATCGGATATACAGTATATACATAATGTACATACACTACATACTTCAGTTGTAGATGTATCTGTTTGTGGGGAGGTGCCGTGTGGTGCAGCGGCAGTAAACACTCAGAGTCCAGTTTGTAGGAAAACAGAACTGGATTGAAATTGGACTTCAGTAATGCACAACAAGCCTGGTTAGAAGACAACCGGCCCAGATGCACTCACAGGACGTACAGCGATGAGTAGTGCAGTAGGTCTCAGGTGAGCCAACAACGTCAGTCTCGAGGGGCGGAATGCAGCCTGGCCGGTCCATAGCCAAGCCCAGGGGCTTCCAGAAAGGATGACGTGTCATTGCACTTTCCCTACTCATTTGGAACCTCTACCTGTCACTATGCACTGTCCCTGACAGACGGGTGATCTATCCCTACACTATCCACACATGAAATGTGCACCAAACCCGGGAACCAGGGTTCCAAATAGACTCTGCCTGACCCAAGATGCCTGCAAAGTCACATGGGATGCCAGCATCCAATCGGATGCTGCCTCTCTGTGACTGAGATCATAGAGGAACGAGGCCCCTCTTGACTTCCTCCACCTGCATTGCCGCTATGAACGAACGCCACCTGCAGTGGAGAAAATAGACTGCACCTGCCTACATGTTCACTTTCAATCTGTGGCCCTGGAAACCCATTCAAGCATCAGAAACTGATTTGGGGTCCACCTGCCCTCCATACTCACCTTCAATCTGAAGCTACCCCGCACAGTAACTCTTCTTTGCCACAAGATGTCCTCAGTCTTCAGTGTAGACTGTGGTGACAGTGAGTGGTGGCCACAAGGTGGGAAGGGGAGTAGATTTGGTGGGGGTCAGGGGGGGTCAAAGTTGGGCTTTTCTGACTTTAGATTTACTTTAATGGATTGATAATACCAGCCTAAAAACAGCAAAGTAGCTGACAAACACAGAGGTATACCAGCTGGTTTACCACACTCTATTTGAAGGGCTTGAATTTATTTTATAATGCATGGACATACTGTAGATTAATATTATAGAATTGCTCTAAAAACATTGCATTATAAATACCCCTATTGAGTCTTTAAAACTGAAAGAGATTTAAAAGTGTCTTTCATGTCTAATGGTTAAGCAGGATAACTGGCCCAGTAGACTTTTACTGGGGCGTTGTAGCAGTTTATAGAACAGCTGTGAAAGCAGTTATATGGAGCACTATGTCTCCTCTCTGGTGTTTATGGTTCTTCAGCTACACCAGCATCTGCAATTATTTTTCCGTCAGCCGAAAAAAGAACCATCTACCATTACCGCTATGGTGGCGCCCTACCAAATATCCCAGTGAGCCGGACAGCAATCTTCTCCGACACCTCCCAATTTCTGTCCTACTTTCAAACACCGTTCTTATAAAACCCTCCACTCTACTAGGAATAATCTCTGTGCTTTATACATTTCTCCTTTACTGGTAACTCAATACATCCAGATTGTAGTTGGTGCCAACAAGGACGGGCGCAGAAACTGGATCCGGGTGGAAGCCAGTCTTTTATTACACAGCCCATTCTACCAGGGACACGGGAACAGGATATAGGAAACCTATTAACTTATACGGGGATGTTTATAGAAAGCCAGGACGTGCCAGAAAAGGCAAAACCACCTAAAATATTAACAAGGAAATCATTTGGGTGAATAACAAAAGCCCATTTAATGTTTGGGGAGCTTTCTACTATACCTTGTGTTATTTGCACTATAGGTATATACAGTAATGTGCTGTACTCAAAATATCTACCAAACCATTTGTAATCACATGACTGTGAGATATATTTCATTTGAAAAGACTATCTTTTTTTCCAGGGTGTGTTTTTTTTCTCTAAAGATGAATTCTAGCTTATTTATTTTTAAATCGCGCTCCACCTGGATTCCAAAAAAGGGCACAGTTCCAATTGCAATACTCACTTTCTCTCCAACACTGTCCCCTGCAGTACCTCTTCTCTGCCACAAGATGACCTTGGTATCCCAGGATGAGTAATGCCCAGGCTCATTCAACTAGGAAGACTGAGAACATTTTGTGAGTGCAGGGCAACATGGACACCCTTCCAAAGGGGGTTTCACAACAATGCCCTGAACTTGTTGTATAATGTTCAGATAGGGCCACCTATCACCAGAGAAGAGGCAAAGAGAAAGGGGACCTTGTACATTATGTGACCGGCCTGAAGACTTTTGATAAAGATAAATATGGAAAAAAAGAAAGAACAGCAAAAAATACTGGGCGTTGTGATTTGTGATTGGGTTCGGGGGGAATCATGGCCCTGAGGGGTAGGGCGAAACACGTTGGCCTGGCCTGGTTGGAGCCAGGCTGGAGTGGTCACTCTGACATTCTGATACTACTGCGGGACAGGACGGATGTGCGGCTTTAGGGATTACCTCCTCCCTTTCCCTTTGAGCTACAGCAGGAGCTAGGATGAGCACCATTCCTTGTCGGCACTCCCAGCAGCGGCTGCAAATGACTACATATATCCCATACAGAGCCTGAGCTAAGCTATTGCAGGTCACTCTGAGTGAAACCAATCAGTGAGTGGTTTAAAGTAAACCTGTGATTCACCCATTTAGGGATGAGGTTAATGACCACAAACCTAAAAGGCTTCCAGCAAATGCACAGAAAAATCAAGAATTGCATTTTTACTTGCAGTGTTCTTTTCCATAAATGATTTGTGATTCACTTGCAACATGCCTTCGAACTTGCTAGAAAAATTGACAAGTCAATTCCCTAGTACAGCCCCCCTTCCCCGTTTGTATGCCATAGCCCCCTCCTCTTTTGGGTGCTTCCAATTACTCTCTGTGCTGGCCCAGCTCCTCATCCACCCTCCCCTCACCTGCCTGCATAATCTTGCTGGGGTATAAGTGAAGAAAAATACTATAGAGTATCATTGGAGTGACTGCTTTGAGTCTGCTGGGGCTGCTGACATCACATTCAACATGGAGGTACCCAGAAGCAGTCTCAGGGATGTCTATAAAAGGGAGCATTTTACAGGTAATAAGATGCATAAAATATGTAAAATCCACAATGAAGGCCAGGTCACACCAAGAATCGGACAGGAACGTTCTCACGTTTTCAAATCGCACTGCACAGCACTGCAGCCAGATCTCATATTACTTCTGTATCATGAAATCCAGTGCAGGCAAATACATTGTGTTCGCGTTGTACTTTTGGGGTGCCATTAGCATTGCATTTAGGTACATACTTGGGGGGCACACCCTAATAATGTATTACATTAGAGAGGGTGCTGCTATAAGACCACCAAACAAAATGACATATTACAGCGCACACATGCAATAATGGCATTAAAACCTGCAAGGCTATTTAAAAGTACCTGGACATCTTCAACCAAAATACGGGGAGTCCGTTGCACTATATGGTCATAGAGTGCTCAGCCCACTCCACTCCTACTTCACAGGCCCCCGTCTTAGTGGGTCCTACACTACCATAGAATGGGAGATTCTGTCTCATAACCATGGGAGCAATACACTCCTCCTAATGGGAGATCTAGAGAACTCTTCCTATGTCTCAGGTGGACACTAATTAGAGGCAATTATGAATAGGTGGGGTGCTCCAACCCAAGAGATCTGGTCAGGATCTGCAATAGACAAATAGGTACATGCAGATGCAGATCACAAGTGCGGTGCGTTTTGAACAAGTGAACACGGTGTGGTAAACGCGCAGGGATCGCAGGTTTGCCGCACCGCACTCTGGTGGGAACTGGCCCTTAATCATATGGGAAGAGGTCTCTTTAAGGTGCCAAGAAAACTGGGCACGCTGGCTGCTGACACCTTCTCCTGAACAGAGTTATAATGTGCGCAGTGAATAATTGAACGTATATCCTGTTTTTAACTTTAAATTGAAGGGATAGATTTTCCAAGGTGATGCTATAACTCTGACACATAAAACAGCTGACTGCACATCACACTTCCTCATTACCGCCTGGGACTGACAACGCTCGCTCTGATTGGGTTAATGGAAAAGGATACGGGAATCAAAAAAAGAAAGAAAAAAAATTGAAGGAAAGCCAAAGATAAAAATGCAGTCCCTGACAAGCAGGAATATTTTTGTGAAATGTCTAGAGAAGTGTTGTTTGCAAACAGAACTACAAGCAAGCAATGTATTGCACATAGTAAAATCTATAAATGTGGTCTACCTTCCCTTTCATAGGATTTGTGCTTCTGTTCTCTCAATCTTGTAATGCAATCGCCTCTGCCAAACAGCATAATCAGGTCCTTGACCTCCCTCCAGACTATACAGCAGTTAGGCCTGGTCCAGGACACACCCCTGCCTGTGACTCAACAGTGTTAGATTGACAGCACTGGGCCAATCAATACAGCCTATTATTGGTCCCGCCCTCTATCAGTCTGAGTGATGCTGTGCAGAGCATTACAGGAAGTTAACATCAAGGCAAATTCAGGTACAAATACTGGCTGCATGCAAAAATACTAACATGAAGGGACCCACTCTGGATTCTATGGAGTAAATGCTCATTTGGCTGGGGGGGGGGGGTTGCAATACTTAAATTATTCCACACTCCCCTACCAGCCGGAGTTCTCGTCTACTGTCTGACGCTCCAGAATGTGGGCGGGTCTTTACTCTTTTCCTGTACAATGTAGGACTGCTGGTCCTGACTTGTACTTGATGATGTCAGAGAGCTGCAACCAGCTGGACAGTGAATTGAAGTGGCTCTGGGGGACCTGTTGCCTTGAGAAGGAAGAATCCTACAGGAGCAATGAGTAGGGAAAGTATTTGAATTTATACCTTCTCCTCCAGCCAAACAAACATTTAACCCATGAAGTGAGAGGACGGAGTCTGGGTGAGGAGGGTCTGCTCCAGCTCATTGCGCCTACTTTTGTACGTTGGAATTCCATGTGACGCTTTTTTTTATCTTCTACGCATGTAAGTGCAATTTTACCTTAATAAGTACATTTGGTCAAACAATATTACGCTATGGGGGATTCCTTTCTTTCCTCATGAGGTATTATTACCAGCTATTGAGGTCCAAGTACTCTGGATATCCTGTCTGTTTGGCAATTCCATTGGATGTGAAGGTTTATGGATGCAGCTTGTCGGATGTGAGTTCCATGGCTGTTTGATGTTCTTTTCCCCGGAAAGTTTTCCTGATAAAGGCGCTTCTCCAGAGTATTTCTGGTAAGGGTATTTTATTAATCCCTGGTGAAGGATCTCACTGTATGCTGGTGAAGTGTGTATCGACACTAAGTTGTGATTATCCTGGTTGAGAGGACTTTATCCATACCATTCAATTTTATTTGGAGTTCTTTTTATTATTGGACATTTCTATATATGAACTTGTATGTACACATACCAACACTGAAATATTATCATAAACTAGCGCTGCACTTTTTTTCTCTTTTACGCATACAATATAAGGTTTATTGGTGTGCTGGCTGCTTTTAATTTACAACATTTTATCCAATGCTGTTTATGGAATAAGCACAGTATTGTCTCTATCATCGAGGGAGTAGCATCTGTTTGGGTACATTAAAGTAGAACTATAGGCAACACTTTTTTGTTTTAATTTTGGATAGTGCAATGAAGGGTTATAATACCTGTAAGGTATATTTTTGCCATCTGTGTCCCATTGCGGAGATTTCCATTCACTTCCTGTCCCATTGCCAAACAGGAAGTGAGAAGACATCCCTGCAAATTTATGGAATTCTTTGGGGACCTCCCAGGTCACCAGAACCAGTGTCCCCATTGGAAGATTTCCCTATTACTTTTCTGGGGACAACCCAAAATGTGGGATTTCTTTTTACTTTCAATGATAATGGTAAACAAGACAAATAGAGAGGGTGAATCTCCCTAAAGGGAACATGGACAGCAATAAAAACTGATGGGGGATCTAATCCCTCTCCACTCTATCCAAAACAAAAAAAATGTTTAGCCTTTAGTTACACTTTAAAGCAGCTGGAAATGGGGCATTAAGGCCCATTTACATTTTTGCGGTGCATTAACATGCAATAAAAATTACCACTAACCCTAATGGTTGCTGCTATCCCTAACCTTAATGATTACTACTAACCCTAATCCTATCCCTAACTCTAACATGAAACCCCAATCCTAGTCCTTAATCCTAACATCTAACCCTAGCCCTTAACTCTATCCCTAACATCTAACCCTGGCTCTTAACCCTATCCCTAACATCTAACCCTAGCCCTTAACCCTATCCCTAACATCTAACCCTAGTCCTTAACCCTATCCCTAACATCTAGCCCTAGCCCTTAACCCCATCTCTAACATCTAACCCTATCCCTTAACTCTATCCCTAACATCTAACCCTGGCTCTTAACCCTATCCCTAACATCTAACCCTTGCCTCAACCCTATCCCTAACATCTAGCCCTAGCCCTTAACCCCATCTCTAACATCTAACCCTAGCCCTTAACCCCATCTCTAACATCTAACCCTAGCCCTTAACCCCATCTCTAACATCTAAACCTTAGCCCTTAACCCCGGCCCTAACATCTGACCATAGCCCTTAACCCTATCCCTAACATCTAAACTTAGCACTTAACCCCATACCTAACATCTAACCCTAGCCCTTAACCCTATCCCTAACATCTAACCCTAGCCCTTAACCCCATCTCTAACATCTAACCCTAGCCCTTAACCCCATCTCTAACATCTAACCCTAGCCCTTAACCCCGGCCCTATCATCTGACCATAGCCCTTAACCCTATCCCTAACATCTAAACTTAGCACTTAACCCCATACCTAACATCTAACCCTAGCCCTTAACCCTATCCCTAACATCTAACCCTAGCCCTTAACTCCATCCCTAACATCTAACCCTAGTCCTTAACTCCATCCCTAACATCTAACCCTAGCCCTTAACTCCATCCCTAACATCTAACCCTAGCCCTTAACCCTATCCCTAACATCTAACCCTAGCCCTTAACCCTATCCCTAATATCTAACCCTATCCCTAATATCTAACCCTATCGCTAGCCCTTAACCCTAACGTGATTTTGAACACATAAAGGTTTCTGCACTGCTTTGATGTGACTTTGATGCTACTTGAGTGCCAGAGAGTGTAAAGTTGCATCAAGGTTGCTCTACAAAACATAAGCAGAACTGTCACGCTTTTCTGTTAGCTAAAAAACTCCCTGTAAAACGCGTCAAAAATGTATCAAAAACACGTTTTCAAAAAGCAAAGTGCACAGCAAAACGCATCAACCATAACCTGCATTGATGAGAGCCTACCCTTACTAATGCTTACTTTACAAAGTGATCATTGAGCCCCGGTTCACACTAGTGCGACTTTGAATGCGACTTGAGTCGCACAGAATCACGTAACAAGGGAAATTACATTGTTTTCAATGGTGCCCGTCCTAATCAATATGATTCAGCATGAAGTGATTTTGGAAAAGGTTCCTGTACGACTTCAGTCCGACTCCAGTGGGATTTCAGCCCCATAGACTTCTGTGTTTTGGAAACACACTGCAAATGCTCATTGTGCTTGCGTTGCCATTATGACGATGCAAACGAAATGCGCAATTGTAGTGCGTCCCCAAAACACACAACAAAGCACCTGTTTTCTATGTGGATTGCCGCACATTTGAAAACATGCAGATGTGACGACGGCCTAATTGTTGATGATAGCCCAATCTCAGTTAGCATACCATTATGGCAATGCAAGTGTGATGCACGTTTGCAGCGCATGTCCAAAACACGCCTCAAAGCGCTAATTTTCCGTGCGTTCGGAAATGTGCAGATGTGAATGAAGTTTAGTTGTGATTGTAAGCTCTTCTGAGCAGGGCCCTTGTAATCCTTTTGTACTCTATTGTATTGTACCTGTATTGTCCCCCTTTTATATTGTAAAGCGATGCGTAAACTGTTAGCGCTATATAAATCCTGTATAATAATAATAATAATAATAATTGGTAATGACACCGCAATCATGGTTAGCAGAAACATGTTTTGCTACACGTTTGTCATGTTTCAAAATGCGCCAAAACCCACAATGAACAAACGCAAGATGCTCCACGACCAAACAGGTTTTTGAGCTACTTTGGGGCATTTTTCAAGTGAATGGGCTGCCCTAATCATGACATGCGTTTATTCCTGATAAAAATCTAAAAACATGAAAGCGTGAATGCGCGTTTCCGCTACACTCCGGTGTGAATGCAATGTCCTTGGGAGGAGAGTTTTTAACCAGCAAGGATGACCAGGGAGTAGAGGTAAGGGTTAAAAAAACACTGATCTCATCAAAGTCTCTAGGAATCACTTCTTATCTAATGCCGATGAGATTTCTGTGAGAAAAGCATTGAAGTGACAAACAAGTCACTTGAAAATCACATTGCATTAGTGTGAACTGAGCCCGACTTTGTTTTGTAAACTTCTACTACTCTAGTAAATCTACCCCACTGCATGAATAAGCGTTGCTCTGAGAGAGGGAGGTTGCACAGCACAAGATGTCTAGCAAAGGTTGCAGTCATATCCAAAGGAGCTCCAAGGGCTCGTTCACATGGGTGACCAGGGGGGTGGTAAAAGCAGGACCGTCTTAATAGCATCATGGGCCGCTGGGCAAAGTAATGCACTGGGGACCCTCCCAGCCTGCCCCAATTTACACACCTACTCTCAAAAAGGAAAGTATAAAAAGCTTATAGAATTAAACATATATTTATTAGTACTTTCAATAAAATCAATTTTAAACAATGCGAAAACATGCCATAAATTAAAGACTAATCAACACACAGGGCACAGTACAGAGGGGGAGGCAGAAGGGCATAGTACGGTGGGGTCAGGAGGGCACAATGCTGGAATCAGGATGGCACAGTACAGGTTCCGGGGCCATCCCAAGACAGCTTAGTAAAAACGGTGACTGTCCAAGCAAATCTGGGACAGTTGGCAAATATGATGTAATGCAAGATTATCATGCCCATGCATTAAGATGGCCCTGGGTAAAAGCACATGGTTCAGCTGCAGTTTTACTGCTCAACCAGAGTTCACTTGGACACAGAAATGCAGATGCTCATGGCTGTATCCATACTGCGGCCATGATATAGATCAAAAAATGAAATGGCATGTCACACCGTCCAGCAACTGCATGCAATACACACAATTGTTGCACAGTGGATCAGCATTTTGAAGGTTAAGGTTGCCTCCTGACTGCCTGCCAAGCACCCTCTGAAAAGTGATTCACCACAGAGGGCAGCGGTATAGCCACAAGAACGAACAAGCCCTAGAAACCCATCTCACTCTGACCACAATGGCGCATGAGAAGATGATCTGTAGCGCTCATTATGGAATGCCAAGCAGACTTTCTGTCTTTTCCCAGCTGATTTTCCTCCTTATAAACGCTTGCAGCGTATCACTAATAAACCCCAAACGTAGAATATGAATGGAGAAACAAAGAATGGAGATTTCCTTGAAGTTTTCCTCGCTGGGATGTATTTGTCTTTTTTTACTATGAAATCCGCATCTGTGTTTTTACGCAGCAGACAATAAAGGGAGGGTATGGCGCTGCGGCAATCTTTTATGTGAATGAAATAAATGAAAAAACAATAAAACATGAAACAAGATAATGACATCTGCCATTCCCTGGAGACAGGCAGCGGGCATCCCAGATAGAGTCAGGGGAGATTTATGAAGAGCGCTCTATCCTTCAGAGGAAAGATGTTCTGCAGCCACGTGGAAGTCCTTCGTAGGCAATCACTGCAGAACCGTCATACCTATATTAGTACAGCACTTTATGGTGCTGATTAACCAGGCTGTAAGTATCAAGGATAACATCAGATTTGTTGTAAAGTCCCACCTCCCTAGAGGGCTTGGACACAGATGCAAAAAAAAAGACACGTTTTTACAGATTCAATTAGTTCCATAACTGTGCACCAATGTTAGACCTTTCAGTTTGTTGCAGTGTTCTAAAAACATTTAATTGCAAACCACAAACATTACAAGGGGCAAATGGGGGGGATATGGGACTTTTATGGTGCATGGACACATGAATACACAGAAACATTAGTTACAAAATTGTATTTAATTACAAAAATATTTAAATTAAAAGCATACTGTACAGTCATATAATGTCATTCATCATGCATGTTATTCAACATGTTTCACCTATTCAGGCTTCTTCAGGAAAATGTGTGGTGATACTACTGGCAAAAAAAAACACAGAAATAAATCAAAACAATATCACACAAACATTGTTATATCCACATAATTTGTTTACTATACATGTGTGACAATAAGGCTCCATGCACACTGGACGCTGTTAAACGGTCATTTTTGGGCATCTCAGCATTTTTTTTAACAGCCCATAAACGCCCCTCTATGTTATCCTATGTGTCCATACACACATGGACGTTTATTGTCGTTTATTAGCAGTGGCGTTTATGGGCTGTTATCTGAATGCCCTGAATTGGATGTGTATCGGCATCCAGTGCTTTTTGTAGTCAATGTAAGCTGGTGTAATTTACAAAAAAAACCCCTCAAAAACGCAGACGCAGATAAACGCTCCTAAACACACATAAATGCTGCCTACAAAACACTGCTAAAAGCATGTTTTCTAAGCAGAGTCTCCTGCCACTTAATCCGACGCCCAGCGAGCGTTCAGTGTGCATGGAGCCTAAATGCTATGTCCACCCATCAAAAAATTGACTCCCAAAGATGTGATATTTTTGTGTGTTAATGTTTTGATTTATTTCTTTTTATTTTGCCAATAATATCACCACGCAATTTCCTGAAGAAGCCTGAATAGGCAAAACATGTTGAATACCATGCGTGATGAATGACATTACATAACTGTACAATATGCTTTCAATTTAATTTTTTTGTGATTAAATAACATTTTGTAACTAATTTTTGTACAAAATATTTCTCTGTGTATTTATGTATCCATGCACGTGAAAAGTCCCATATCCCCCCCTCCCCCATTTGCCTCTAGTTCTTTATAAAGGGATGTTGGTGCCTCTGATTTTGTGTAAACTGGTCTTGTCCATGCAATTTCCATAGCCACAAACATTACAATCATTTTGGTGCATGCCGATATATTGGCCCCGCCCTCTTATAGATCCATATGGAAGCAGGGGTTGGTGGGGTTTCCGATTTTCGTCCTGGGCACTGGATGACCTTGTCCAGACACTGGATGTGTCCCAGAAGGCTGCGGGGAAAGGAGGGGGGCGAACTTCCGCTCAGATCACCGCGGCCATCTGACGGAAAGTGGGGGAGTGGATACCAGTCAAAACCAGACCCCCCCCCCAAAAAAAAAGGAGGTCCCAAATGTTAAGGAGGAGGGAGGAAGAGGAGCAGGAAGAGTGGAATTTCTCCTTTTTGGGTGAAGTTCCGCTTTAAGTAACCACAGACCATGTAGCCTTTGCCTAGTGTTTAGGGGAAAAGTTTGGAAGCAGCAATTTCTATACACGGCAGGAAAAGGTACTTTTTTCATGTAAAATTATACTCTGATTTGGTAATGCAAACAGGTGTCCTATTGGTTTGTTTTAGACATCATTTCCGAGCCCTGTAAAAGTGATTGCTGGCTTTAAAAAAAACGGCATACCCGGGCATACGCTGGGCAGCAAGCGGTCAATGACGCTTCCACTTTAATAAAACAAAGGATTCTAGATGTACATAAAGTGGCATCTTTTTAGCATTATGCATGAAAACTGGAGGCAAAAAAAAAGTCTGCCACTCGCAGCCACCAATCAGGACGCGGCCGTCATCTTTGCTATGATTGATGGCTGCAGACACTTTTGTCTTTTCCTCTGCATTGCCTGTGTCAATCATCTTTTCTATACCCTCCGTTCTGAACATATGCTGTTATTTCTGGATTAGAGCACAATCTTTTTCGCTCGACAGGCAGCGATTGTCCTGTACGCTGCATGGGGGGGCTGAGTTTGGCGGCACGCTGTGCAGTAATGAGAAAATTAACCTCAGATGGGTCATCCAAGGTGCCTGCGCTGCCAAGACCAAGCAAGTGACAGCCCATTAGCTGCGCAGCTTTCCTGTGGCCAACCATGTTGGCTGTCCTTCTCCGTGAGAGCCAGCGCCTGCCAGGTCCAATCTCACACCCCGAGAGCTGGGAAAATGCATCTGTTTCATCTCTCTGCCTCTCCTCCATACAGGGCCTGACTCTCACATGGGTAGCCAAGCCAGGCATTTTTTTTTTTTTAAAGCTGAAATTTAATCTGATTATATTTTGCCTTCCCTGGATCCTTGTTCACGCCTTACCAACATGCTAATGACATTTTGGAGTAAAACCTGTTTTCCTTACCTACCTTATGATAGGCCCAGTGACATGATCACTGAGTCTCTGTGCTTCTCTATGCAATGCAGGCAGATCATGGCTAGGGGGGAGGGGACAGCAAAGTGCTGTACATAGCTGAAAACATCACAGCACTCTTCTTCAGTCCTCCTCTCAAGAGTTGTCAGTCCTGATGCATGCATTGGGCTGGCTCTTGGGAGGAGTTATATCAAAATTCCTCCATTCACACTTGTGCGATTTGTCATGCAACCTTGGACATCAAAGACGCATGACGGGTTACAGCCCATTCTTTTCAATGGCACCTGTTGAAAATGGTGCGACTTAACCACTTCTGGACCAGGCCTATTTCTGACATTTGTTCTTTACAAGTTAAAATCCGTATTTTTTGCTAAAAAATGACTGGGGATTATGTTACACCGTATTTGTGCAGTGGTCTTGCAAAAGCAATTTTTTTGGAAAAAGTACACTTTTTTGAATTAAAAAATAAGAAAGCAGTAAAGTTAGCCCAATTTTTTTGTGTAGCGCCCCCATAGTGATGGGTGCATTTTTGTAGTGGTTTTTTGTTAGGACATGTAAAATCTAGTCAGGCTTGACAGTGAGTGCAGGCCTGGTTGTGTTGATCTGAGCTGGGGAGTGGCTCAGGGAAGGGCTGGATATTGCAGGAATGAACACCCCTTGGATACTCCTCCCTTTTGGTGCTGGAAGGCTCTAGAAAAGGGGATGGATGAGGAGGTGTCCCTTTCTGATGCAGAAGCCCTGACCAATCCCCAACCTGGATTAGCAGGGGACAGGCCCATGGGCATCCGCAGAACTTTTTCCAGGGGGGGGCATAATTTCAAGGTCATCCATGCTCTGCCCCTTTTTGACAATGTCATAATTACATTATCACGGTCAGAGACTGCAGACGCAGTACAGGAGATGGTCAGAGACTGCAGACATGATCCAGGAGATGGCCAGAGACTGCGGACATAGTACAGGAGATGGTCAGAGACTGCAGACATAGTACAGGAGACAGTCAGAGACTGCATACATGGCCCAAGAGACTGTCAGAAACTGCATACATGGCTCAAGAGGATAAGGACCTAGTGGGGAACCCCTATTCTGATTCCAGGGGGGGGGGGCAATTGCCCCCCCTTGCCCCTACCTGCGGACGCCCATGGACAGGCCTCCTTAAATACAATGATCTGCCCAGCAGGGGGGAGGAGAGTGGAAGAGGGAGATGTAGCAGAGGTGCTGTGGAGGCCTCACCCGAGAAGGGAGCCCCCAGTCTGGGGGGGTGACCTTGAGGCCTGGTGGCTCGGGTGCAGCCAAGAAGAGAAGTTGGTTACTGGAGCGGCACAAGGGAGCAGGAGAGCAACAGGGAGGCTACATAGAGGACTCTTTAAAGGATCCACCGGTGTCGGTGAGTGGCAGCCCCTGGGAGTTGGATGAGAAGGCTGGAGCAGGCTGGGAGGAGACAGTGGACAGTCTGTAGAGGTCGGAGAAGCAAGCAGGGAAAGGAGTGTCACTGGACAATGGACAGTGGAGTAGGCCGGAGGGGCCTGGAAGATGGATGGGCTGGGGGTAGTAGTTCATCCAGTGCCCAGCTAGCACCAGCGTACTTAGCTACACAATTGAAGGCCCGCGGTTTCACAACTGGGAGCCCATGGCCTTTGCCCACAGTGGGTGGTCCGGAGGCCCTGCTAGCAGTAGAGCGGGCCTCACCATGTGCTAGCTGTGGTGGAAAAGGAAGTGTCATGGAGGTCTGATAAATTGCCTTTCAGGGCTGGAACAGCAACTGTATATGCAGGAGAGAGGAAGGAGAAGGGTAACAGTCAGCAAGTCTATGTGCTGGAGGAAGAAGGAGTGTATATACGGTCGGTGTATATAGAAGGTCCCATGATTGATCTCTAGGAATCCCACAGTCATCCTTATCCCTACCCAAGTTTATTCCCAAAATAAAACAACAAAACAAAGTACCGGCCTGTGAGGTATCGCTGCGATTGATAGAGCAAGAGCAATAATTCTAGCACTTGATCTCCTCTGTAATTCTAAACAGGTAAGCTGTAAAAAATATTAAAACGACTATTTTTACTTCCCTCCGCCTAAAAGATTTCAGTTTGTTGTTCAACTGAGTTGCACAGTTTATAGGTCACATTAAAGGTGGAAAAAGTTCTGAAATGATTTATCTTTGTCTGGTTTTTTTTACATCACAGAAATCTGAAATTGTAATAGGGGTGTGTAGACTTTTTATATCCACTGCAGCTGCAAAGGGTGGGCCAAGTCGATATTGAACCCTATGAGTTAAGACTGGGATGCCATTAAAGATCATGTGCGTGTAAAGGCAGGTGTCCCAATACTTTTGATAATATAGTGTATTTTAGAAATGTCTGAATTGGTTAATGGGTATGTATATAAAATGGCAATGAAAAATTGGGGGAATGGTATTTTCCTTCATGCGTCTGGCATCCTGCCAACTGGCACCTCATCCTGACATGACAGTTAGCAGGAACGTAGGATACATAGAGAACTTGTCAAATATCTTTTTGTGCAGATAAAGTTATGTTTCTTTGTATAGCTATTTTTTTTTTTAAGCAGTTCGTTCCTCTAAAACAATTGACTTCTTTAAGTTTACCTAAGTTCTTTTCTTTTATATATACTGTATGTTTCTTTTTTGTTACAGATTTTTTGTATTTTGTTCCCTTTTCTGATTTTTCTCCTCGTCAGATCCAAAGCCTGCATCTCACCGTCAGCGGCTGAAATTTAATTGCCTTTAAGCCGGGGATGGATATGCTAATGAGGCCCCTAATGAGGAAATGATCCGTCTGGAATAAAAACGGCTCCCGCTGACTTCAAGGCTTTTCAATTAGCGACAAGGGGGCGGCGAGTGAAATCATTTTCATAACATCTCCCCTTTGCCCCCGGATGCCTCATGACAGTCTGGAGCCAAGGAGGGCTGTGCCAAAAAATTGGGAACCCTTCAAAAGATCCCACTAGCTGGGCAAAGGCTAAAACTAAACTCTATACTAAACAGTTCCAAAGACAGCTTTCTGTACTTCGGGCGATGAAAAATACGCCAAAAACAACGCGACTGGGGATCTAAGACGTGTTATAAACCGACAGTCATCTTAAAGGGTCAGTCAACCCAAAAGTGATATTTTAGATATAAGAAACTGGCCAAGCTCTAGTAGAACTTAGTTACATTTTTTTTTTTTAATATTAACCACTTGACCTCTTAACTGACAATTGCGCAATCGCGCAACACTGTACTCAAATAAAATATGTGTCCTTTTTTCCTACAAATAGAGCTTTCTTTTGGTGGTATTTTATCACCTCTGCATTTTTTATTTTTTGCGCTATAAACAAAAAAAAAAAGACCAAAAATTTGAAAAAAAAAACCCAATATTTTTTACTTTCTGCTATAAAACACATCCAATAAAAAAATATAAAAAATCGAATTTCTTCATCAATTTAGACCAATATGTATTCTGCTACATGTCTTTGATAAAAATCCCAATAAGCGTATATTTATTGGTTTGCACAAAAGTTATAGACCCTACAAACTATGGGATATATACTGGAATTTTTATTTATTTGTTTATTTTTTTTACTAGTAATAGTGGCGATCAGTGGGACTGCGATATTGCGGCAAACAATCGTACACTAACTGACACTTTGGACACTTTGTGGGAACCAGTGACACTAATACAGTGATCAGCGCTAAAAATATACACTATCACTGTATTAATGACATTGGCTGGGAAGGGGTTACATCTAGGGCAATCAGAGGGCTAAATGTGTTCCTAGCCAGTGTTAGTGTGTACTTTGTGTGGTGCTTTTACTAGGGAAAGAAAATCTATTACTGCCCCGCTGACAGGACAGGGCTTTGCCTTGTTTACATAGACAGAGCTCTGTCCTGTGTAAATTTATGACAATCACTGGGTGCCGGCGGTAATCCATTGGCCAGCACCCAGTGATCGATGTCTGCTGTGTTCAATCACCGGCAGCACGCGCACGTGCACCCTACCCGGAGGTGTCAGATATTGTGTTCTGCCGCAGCTGAGCCACCTTGCCACCATATGGTCCTTCGTTTGATTTTCAAATCATAAGGCCCCTTTCACACTGGGGCTGGCGGGCGGTAGCGGTAAATCCCCGCTAGTCTCAGCGGGGATTTAGCACTGTTATAGCGGCGCTACGGCGCCACTATGCAGGCGGGTGTGCGGCACTTTTAACCCCCCACAAGGGGTTAAAATGGGGTTAAAAGTGCCGGCACTCAGCGCTACCGAGGTGATGTGCAGCCACTTCGGCAGTGCTTGCCATTCATTTCAATAGCAGGGGCAGTACAGGAGCGGTAAATTAGATGCTGCTTGCAGGACTTTTTGTAACGAGTGTGAAAGCACTCAGGGCTTTCACATTGGGGTGGATGGGGGGGAACTTTTGAGGCGCGTTACAGACGCTATTTTTAGCTAAATAGCGTCTGTAAAACGCTCCAGTGTGAAAGTAGCCTAAGGCTACTTTCACACTGGAGCGGTACCCGCGGTCGCGGTAAAACCCCGCTAGTTTTAGCGGAGTTTTACCAACGATATGGCTCCGCTATGCGGGCGGGAGCGCCGCGCTTTTAACCCCCCACAAGGGGTTAAAAGGGGGTTAAAAGTGCCGGTGCTCCGCGCTACCGAGGCGGTGTGCAGCCGCTTCGGCAGCGCTTGCCATGCATTTCAATGGCAGGGGCGGTAGAGGAGCGGTAAATTACCGCTCCCCTCACCGCCCCAAAGATGCTGCTTGCAGGACTTTTTGTAATGTCCTGCTAGCGCACCGCCCATAGTGCACTCAGGGCTTTCACATTGGGGTGGATTGGGGGGGGACTTTTGAGGCGCTTTACAGACGCTATTTTTAGCTAAATATCGTCTGTAAAACGCCTCAGTGTGAAAGCAGCCTAAGTGAGGTTAAATCTCCATTTTTTGTCAACAGCGGTGAGCAGAAAATTTGAAGGAGTAGGATGAAAATTTTTTCAGTGTATGTGGGTGTCATTCAGTAAAGTCCATTCACTCCAAAATGTAATGTTAAAAGCAAACATAAATTTTGAATGACCTTCAAACGACATTCATCAAATCAGAGAATGTACTGACAATTTTTCTGCAAATGTTTTTTTTCAAATTTCAATACGCCTATTGCGAATTTATTTTACCAAACATATGTAGAATATATATCGGCCTAAATTGAGGAATTAATTAGTTTTTTTAAATATATTTTTTGGGGGGATATTTATTATAGCAAAAAGTAAAAAATTTTTTTTTTTTTTTCAAAATTGTCGCTCTTTGTTTGTTTATAGGACAAAAAATAAAAATCACAGAGGTGATCAAATACCATCAAAAGAAAGCTCTATTTCTGGGGAAAAAAATGTCAATTTTGTTTGGGCATAACGTCACACGACCGCACAATTGTCAGTTAAAGCGACGCAGTGCCGTATCGCAAAAAGTGCTCTGGTCAGGAAGGGGGTAAATTCTCTCGGGGCTAAAGTGGTTAAAAATAGTCAATGTTGATGGAGAGAGTGAAGTTCCACTTTAAGTCAGCCCATGGATTCCATTATAGAAGGGTGAGATTTTCCTGCCACATTTCCTTACCCTGATCCTGTATACTTGGAAGATTTGAGTACCCCTTTCTGTGCTCCAGCTCCTCCTGTTACATTCTCCATAATATAAAATAAAAAATACAGCAGGGATGATGGGAGGTTTCACCAACTGAGTCTGGAGAGATAGAAGTCACTGTCAGGTTGATAAAAGTATGACTAAAGGCAAAACTTTTTTAATTTGGGGTAGGGTTGAGAGGGATTAGACCCCCTGTCAGTTTGTATTGCTGTCTGTACCCCCATTAGGGAGATTTCCCCTCTCTATTTGTCCTGTTTACCATTATCATTGGAAGTGAAAGTAATAGAAAATCCCAAATTTTGATTTGTCCCCAGAAAAGTAATAGAGGGGAAATCTTCCAATGGGAACACTAGTTCTGGTGACCTGGGGCCCCCAAGGAATTCCCTTAATTTGCTGGGATTTCCTCTCATTTCCTGTTTGGCCATGAGACAGGAATTGAAGGGAAATCTCCAAAATGAGACACAAACAGTAAAAAAAAATCTGACAGGGGTTATAACCCTCCCTTATTTTATCCATAATGAAAAAAAAAGGTTTTGCCTATAGTTCTACTTTAAAGTGGTTGTCAACTTGTGACAACCACTACAGGTAAGCCTATGATAAGGCTTACCTGTAGGTGCCCTGCATATCTCCTAAACCTGCACGGTTCAAGAGCTATGCAGTGTACTAGCTGTGCCAATGTCATGTCAGCTCAGGCGTGGTGAAGAAACGGCCTCTGTGCCGTTCCTCCACTGCGATCGTGCCGTGACTGGCGACTCTAGTGCGCATGCGCAGGAGTGACGTCACACAACTCCGGCCAGTCACAGCGCCGGAGATCGCGGCCCCGGAAGGAAGAGGGGCTGAAGATGGACGCCGCCAGCACAGGGGACAGCGCTGTACATCGCAGGCTTTGTTTGTAGGTAAGTGGCACATAATGGGCTACTATGCGATGCATAGTAGCCCATTATGATTCTACTTTACAGGGGAATGTAGAGGAAAGTAAACCCCATCTGGGTTTACTTCCTCTTTAACTCTCCTGCATCTACCAAGCACTGAAGCTGAAAAATAGTGTTTAGAATGCCAGGACCCTTATATCATGCGTGCAAAGCTCCTACTTGGTCTTTGGGGAAAACTGGGTAGGTAGCTTGTACCAACGTCTGGGTTCTGAAGATACGTTTACAGACTTTCTGATCTGATATCTGAATGATAATTCAAGGGGGGTGATCTGAGATCTGAAATTGGGGGCTGATCTGGGGTTTAAAGAGAACTTGGTTCTCTTTGGAGGGTTGATCTGTAGTGTGAAGGGGAGATAAGGGGGCCTGGTCTGAGGTCTCAACTGGAGTTTTAGGAAGGATGATCTGGGGACTAAAGGGGGTTTTAAGGGGAACTGAATTGAAATCTGAAGGGGAGTTTAAGGGGGTCTGATCTGGGGTGTGAAGAGAAGTATAAGAGGCCAATCTGGGCTCTGAAGGGGGGTTTAAAGGGGAATGATTTGGGGTCTGAATGGGCGTTTAACAGGGGCAAGTCTGGGGTCTAAAGGGGAGTTTAAGGGGCTGATCTGAGGTGTGAAGAGAAGCATAAGGGAGGCTGATCTGAGATCTGAAGGGGGGTTTAAATGGGAATGGTTTGAGTTCTGAAAAGAAGAATAAGGGGCTAATCTGGAGTCTATGGGGGTTTTATGTGAGGTCACAGACACTGTGGCACATTTTATTCCCCCTGACCACTGACATCTGATCCATTTAGCTGCCCACTAAAGTTGAGACATTTTTTTCCTCCCACTGACACTTAATACCAGGCGTTTTTCTCCAACTGACCAAGGATTTTCCCCCCACTAACCACCAACAGAGGGCATTTTTTTTCTCCCACTGACAACCAACAGCGGGGCATTTGTTTTTTCAACTGACCAGTGACACCAGGCAATTTCTTTTTTCCCACTGACCACCAACTATAGATTTTTTTTCCCTTTCACTCAGCGCGCCAATGTAAGGGGCACTATGTTATCCTGCTGCACCCTGTATTTTGTGTAATATGTTACATGCTCTTGACCAATTATTATTTTTTAAACAATTGCTGGTTGCTATGTAGCCTTCAACTGTTTTAAAAAAGTCCCTCTTTAACATAGGATGAGGTAGAAAGCATATGTAATGGAGGAATTTTTTAAATTTTGTCCTGAGGTTTATGTGTGTCTGTAAGACTCTCACAGTAATTACAGGGAATGTTGTAGGTACAAGGACTGTGGTAAATGTATACTGCGTTTACTATATTTAATTTTCTTAACCATGCCCAATATTAATCCATATGTAACCATGCCTCTTCTTACAATGGCATGCTGCTCACAACCTATTATCCCTTCTCGAGGCTGTCCCTCTTTTGTAAGGTTGGGAGGTAAGGTATACATGAGTAATTTACATTTTACAACTCCAGTCTTTACTAAAATGGTATGATAAGAAAAATACTGATTGCAACCCTAACAGCGACCTCTTATTGTAGTCTGACTCCAGTAAAGTTGATCCTGGTTGATTGCAGATTGCGTGAATTGCTCCTTCCTTTTCTTTTATTAAGTAATATCAATTATCTTCTGTTAATCCCAAGAAAACCAAAACCTTCCAATTTTGTTTCTTATCTCCTATCGGTGGTAATTGTGACTGAGGTCCGCATACAGGGTAACTTCACCAATATGAGAACTGTAGGTATTTACTTTATAGACGCAGTGGTTGGTCAGACCATTGAAGGGGGTTCTTCCATATTGACCTCCGAAGATCTGATTGGCCACTGAGGCGTAGAGAGGTAAATGGCATACCTGCTCCAAGGCCTCACCTTCCTTTACTAGGCCAACGCCGGCCGATAAACAAGAGAATTAAATTAAGCTTTGGTCTGTCAGAGTACAAGAGGCCTTCCTTCCCCAGGAGACTGAAGGATTCAATTATTCCGGCATAAAACTAAATTACTCCTATATAACAACATCGCAATTTACACTTTTTCTGCACTAACTATGGAAAATTCCTGAGAGGCAAACTTTCATTATAGCGCAATTTCAAAGAGCCCCAGTGAAATATATATAATGAAGGAAAATGCCTAGATGTAAATATATTTATGTGCAAAAATAAATCACCACTACCTCCTTTACAGACTGACATTTCTGTAGTTCAGACAAATACCCATGGAGAGGAGAAAGCGCTATTAAACGCAAAACCAAAAATGTAATACTGTATATTGCAGCTTATCAATCCTTATATGTGGCAGCTGCGTTCATTTTCTTTTTTAAGCTTTCTTTTCTATTTTCACCTGGTCAGTAACACACCATGAGAAACACCACTCTGGGTGAATGAGCACAGGAGGAACAGCAGCATTGTCAGTCTAGGTGGAGGGGAGTGTTTAATGCATTAGCAGATTTAAACACACTAACAAATTGAAGCCAAACTCCAGCTCACATGTTATAAGCAGTTTTTCCTTTTGGGATAAATATCTTACATACAGTAAATAAATAAAAGCTGACAATTTTAAGCACCCCTGCCATTGTTAAACTGATTGTCTCATCCATGTAAACTTTTACATTCTGCTGTGGTGTTGAAAAAAAACAGACATGATGGCTGGATTATTACCAGATAAAAATAGAAGAAAGAAACTCTACAAAAAGAAAACTATTGCAGCCATCACATCTAAGAATTGGTAAGCTGCATTATAATAGATGTTTGCTTTTGGGTTTAATAACGCTTTAAAGAGACTCTGTCATCAGACCATTAATTTCAACAAAAATGTTCCTATGAGATCACATGTTCATATAACCTATTATAGGCGTGTTATTTACCTGTAAAACCTCCATTGTGAAGACATCCAAAAGCCCTGCGACTGCTGCTAGGCACCACCAGCTTGGATGTGATATGCAGTCTAATGAAGGCACCAAGCAAAAGTCTTTTAATGATAGTATTGGTCGACACAAAAAGCCAACGCAGTTTGGCAACTGATATTTACATACATGATTCATATGTAAATGCATTCAAAATCTAAAGTTATGATAAAAACAATTATCAGAACAGGCTCTCAACTGAATTGGAAACCATGAAACTTAAACTAATGAACAGCTACAGAGCATATCTAAAATACATATTAAAACAACTGCACTACCTGAAGTAGAACAGAAAGCAAAACTTTGGGATATCGTACAGGAAAGTTACAACCGCTGCCAGGTTTTTTTTTTTTTTGCCATTTGTGTCCCATTGGGGAGATTTCCTTTCACTTCCTGTCCCATAGCCACAACAGGAAGATAGATGAAATCCATGCAAAGTGAGGGAATCCCTGGATGTCATCAGAACTAGTGAAAAGTGAGCAGATGGATGCTCATAAAGACATGGATGAGCGAGTTTGTGGTAAAGGAACTTGACTGGCCTGCCTGACCTCAACCCGATAGAACACCTTTGGGGAGAATAAGAGCGGAAACTGCAAGCCAGGCCTTCTTGTCCAACATCAGTGCCTGACCTCACAAATGCACTTCTGGAAGAATGGTCAAACATTCCCATAGACACTCCTAAACCTTGTGGACAGCCTTCCCAGAAGAGTTGAAGCTGTTATAGCAGCAAAGGATGGGCCAAGTTATATTGAATCCTACGGACTAAGACTGGGATGTCATTAAAGTATATGTGCGTGTAAAGGCAGGCGTCCCAATACTTTGGACAATATAGTGTATTTGGGGTGTGTAATGTGCTCGCTCTCTTGCCAGACTGAGGCCCGAGGCGGTGCTGCTAGAGAGAGGTCTGTGTTTAGGCCCAGACACCTATTTGAATAGGGTGACCAGACGTCCGCGGTTTCAGGGGACAGTCCCCGGAATGAGGACACTGTCCCCAGACCAAATCTGTCCCCAGTTTTGTCCCCTGATTGGATTTGAATAGGGGCCCAAGCCATTTCAAAGACAGTCAGTGCAGAATTAAAAAAAAAAAATCAGAATTACACCCCCCCCCCCACTCTGCTGCTCCTACTAGCTTAGGGGGGGTGTAATTCCCACTTGCATGTTTCTGCCTTGGCTCAAGTCCCGGCCAGCCGTCTGCCTGCCTATCTCCTTGCCTTCCCCAATGGAGTAATCTTCCTCTGTTCAGTTCCGCTCCCCACCCAGTAGTAGCCGGGGCCCGAAGAGTGAGACTTGAGAGGCTGTGAGGCGGGCAGTGGTGGTGAAAGGCAGCTGAGCCCAGCAGCAGGCACAGAGGTGAAGTGGATCTGATCGTGGGGCTGTCAGTGCCTTCAAGGCTTCAACACCAGTGTGCTTTGGGGATGTCTGTGAATAGACTACATTGCACTGTGTGTGTCTCTCTGGCATAATGGATGGTATCCCAACTCACAGGCAGCAGGCATTCTATCATGGCTCTGGTTGGCATTGCACTGCCACAGTGTGTCACATAACATGGCTGCTGGGACAGGGATCTGTGCCTTCCCTTAGTAAATGCAACCTCCCCCCGTGATTGCCCCTGATGTTAACCTCTTTCCAGCCAGTGTCCTTAGTACAGTGACAGTGTATATTTTTAGCACTGATCACTTTATTAATGTCTCTGGTTCCCACAAAGTGTCACTTAGTGTCCGATTTGTCCGCCCCAATATCGCAGTCCCGCTATAAGTCGCTGATTGCCGCCATTACTAGTAAAAATAAAATATGTCCCCGGATTTCATTTTAAAAATCTGGTCACTTCATATTTGAAGCCTATGAATGCTGAGGCTGTCCTACCCGGTGTGGAGGAAGCCGAGCCAAGGTGAGAAGATCCGTTAGAGGATCCTTGCTGGAGAGAGCCAAGATGAAGGCTGGTCTTACAGAAGAGCCTGGTGACTCGCTTGGAGGACCGGTGTCTGAAAATGTGCTACAGTGTTGTCTGGTCGGTTTAAAGGTTCTAACTAGGGTTGCCACCTCATCCCTTTAAACCCGAACACATATGAATTACACAGGTTCTCAGGCTAATTGAATGCACATGGCGCCAAGTGAGTTTAAGTACCACCTTAATCAGCCACAGAACCTGTGTAGTTCATATGTGTTCGGGTTTAAAGGGATGAGGTGGCAATCCTAGTTCTAACACTGTGGAGCTGTGCTTTGGTTTGTAACTGAGGAGTCTGTAAGTGATGATCTGTTGTGGTATCTGAGACCCCTCACTCCCTCTACCTCCTTTTCAATTCAATATTAAAACCTTGAAAAGACAAAAAGTGGCTGGAGCTCAATTTCTGTTCAAGACTCCCCATTATAGCCATGGGGTAAATGCCATCTCGCTCCCTGCCTTTGGAGGTGTTCCCTGCCTTCAGGGGTTCAGGGGGGGCACTACAACTGTGATAACGCACACCCCCCTGCAAATTATATGGACCATAACACATGCAAAGTCAACAGTCTCTACTTGTTTAATAAATCAACCCAATTTTCTCCCAGTTTCCAGTTTCAGCTCACTGCACCCGACCCGATGACGGCACAAAGAAATGATACTTGTGTTGCACCCTGGGGCTTATTTTATTCCAGGGTCAGATTTGTACTCCTATGATAAGCTAAGAGGAGCAGCCAAACCTTTTTTAAAAGCTGAACTCCATGCAGAAAAAACTTTCATATGAAAATATTCCTCAATAGCCACAGAGGATATAAAGCTACAGTGTGTGCGCCCACACATTACCTTGTAAAACTCGAAGTGACATCAACACTCTGATGAACAGTGCCTTGAAAAAGTATTCATACCCCACATTTTGTCATGTTACAACCTAAAATGTAAATGTATTCTATTGGGATTTTATGTGATTGACCAACACAAAGTGGCACATAATTGTGAAGTGGAAGGAAAATGATAAATGGTTTTCAACATTTTTTACAAATAAATATGTGAAAAGTGTGGGGTGCATTTGTATTCAGCCCCCCTGAGTCAATGCTTTGTAGAACCGCCTTTCATTGCAATTACAGATGCAACTCTTCTTGGGGAAGTCTCTACCAGCTTTGCACATCTAGAAAGTGAAATGTTTGCCCATTCTTCTTTGCAAAATAGCTCAACCTCTGTCAGACTGAATATGCTTTGATGTAAACCATTCCATTGTAGTTCTGGCTGTATGTTTAGGATCGTTGTCCTGCTGGAAGGTGAACCTCCGCCCCAGTCTCAAATCTTTTGCAGACTCTTAACAGGTTTTCTTCTAAGATTGCCCTGTATTTGGCTCCCTCCATCTTCCCATCAACTCTAACCAGCTTCCCTGTCCCTTGTGAAGAAAAACATCCCCACAACATGATGCCCCCACCATGTTTCACAGTGGGGATGGTGTGTTCAGGGTGATGTGCAGTGTTAGTTTTCCGCCACACATAGCTTTGGTCTCATCTGACCAGAGCACCTTCTTCTACATGTATGCTGTGTCCCCCACATGGCTTCTCGCAAACTGCAAATGGGGATGTCTTATGGCTTTCTTTCAACAATGGCTTTCTTCTTGCCACTCTTCCATAAAGGTCAGATTTGTGGAGTGCACGGCTAATAGTTGTCCTGTGGACAGATTCTCCCAACTGAGCTGTGGATCTCTGCAGCTCCTCCAGAGTTACCATGGGCCTCTTGGCTGCTTGTCTGATGAATGCTCTCCTTGCCCCAGTTTAGGTGGACGGCCATGTCTTGGTAGATTTGCAGTTGTGCCATACTCTCCATTTTCCGATGATGGATTGAACAGTGCTCCGTGAGATGTTCAAAGCTTGGGATATTTTTTATAACCTAACCCTGCTTTAAACTTCTCCAAAACTTTATCATTGACCTGTCTGGTGTGTTCCTTGCCTTCGTGATGCTGTTTGTTCACTAAGGTTCTCTAACAAACCTCTGAGGGCTTCACAGAACAGCTGTATTTATACTGAGATTAAATTACACACAGGTGGACTCTATTTACTAATTAAGTGACTTCTGAAGGGAATTGGTTCCACTAGATTTTAGTTAGAGGTATCAGAGTAAGGCTGGGTTCACACTTGTCCGACAAACGGACCAACATTGTGAGCACAAGTCGCATGACGTCGCCAAATCAATGTTTCCCTATGGGAGCAGTCTTAACTGGTCCGACACAAGTCGGTCCGACTTTGAAAAAGATTCCTGTACTACTTTGGTCCGACTTTGGTCCTACTTCAGCCCATTGAAATAGGATCAAAGTCGGATCCTTGTTCTAACCATCCGACTTGTGACATCCGACTTGGTGATTACTGCAGCAGTAAAAGGAATTTATCTCACACTGGGATTGTTTTCATTGGGTGAAAGGACAAGTCACTATCTCAAAGTCGGAGCAAAATCTTATTTTGTTCATTCAAGTTGGATGGAAGTAGGACCAAAGTAGGACAGAAGTAGGACCAATGTTGCAGGGCCAAGTAGGATCAAAAGTCTGACCGTTTTTGTGTCGGATAGTGTGAACCCAGCCTTAAGGGGGCTGAATACAAATGCACACCACACTTTTCAAATATATATTTGTAAAAATATTTGAAAACCATTTATGATTTTCCTTCCGCTTCACAATTATGTGCCACTTTGTGTTGGTCTATCACATAAAATCCCAATAAAAAGACATTTATGGTTTTGGTTGTAACATGACAAGATGTGAAAAATTTCAAGGGGTATGAATACTTTTTCAAGGCACTGTACATGGCCTGTGCAGAGAGCAGAGCTGTGGGAGGGACTCCCCAGGCCCCACCCAAAACAGAATGCCTGCAGAAAACTACAGTAGGGGGCGGAGACAAGACCAGTCACCCTGCACAAGGAACGAGAGCAGCAATGACTGGTCTTTATTATAGAGGAATTGTGTCACACTGGGATATTGCACAGATCTGGAAGAAATGCACAAAGCACATCAAGATTCAACAAAAAATCCATGTCTCTGGGATTTAGACAATATTTGCTCATTTTAGAGTTCAGCTTTAAATTTCTACACACGTGCCTGACTGTAAAAACAATGGGGATTCCATAAACAATAGAAAGAATTTATTGGCGTCCTGAAGTGACACTGGGGTGATGTTATTTTAGTCCCTATAAATACCAGTCAGTGCTGCTACATTAACAATAAGGACACTGAGCAGAATTTTATCACTCCTGCTGAATGGCTCTAGTAAAAAGTGTTGTTTTTGGTGACAGGTTAATAGTCATGACTGCCGGCGGTAGCTCATAACCTCAGACTTTTATTAAAAGTATAAAACAATGACGGTCTGTGATTTACATATGGGCTTTATTAGGGAAAAGAAGGCAGAGGTGGAGGAGCAGCGGATTAATGCATTGGGCGCATTACCATAAAGGCATCTGCAAGCTAATGGAAGGAGACAAGTCTTCTATAATAGAGACACAGCTTAACAGCCTGGGAACGTGTCTACATGCTGGATCTGAAGGGCCCCGCAGACGTTCCCTAATCACCGCCTCATCCTACAAATATTTAAAAAAAAACATCAATTAAAATAAACAAGCATTAAAAAAAAAATAATGAAATGTATTTATAAATGCAATTAGTGTGGAGGGGAAGAGAGCAGAGGGATGACTTCATCAGAGTCTTGCTGCTCTTTCACTATTCATTCACAGAATGGGTGTACAAATATTATGATATGTATTTATAAATGCAATGAGTGTAGGTCTTAATTGAGACGTCTTGTGATTCCCTGTAAAGAAGAACTCAGACTGGGAGAAGGAGGGGCAGTGCTTGGGGCCAATCAGAAGTGCTGCACTCACATGTGCTTACAATTCAATTAGAGCGCCATGCATCCAAGAGTCTAAGGTTTTTAATAATAAACTTGATTCATAGCAGAAGAAAGCCAATGTGTTGTAATATAAGGAACATATTAACAAGGGAAAGGAGCAGAGGGATGACCTCATCAGTCTCCTGCAGCTCCTCTATTCACAGACTGTGTTTGAATAAATCATAAAATGTATTTATAAATGCAATTAGTGTAGATAACTGAATCTGTCTTCATTGTGATCAAATACCACCAAAATAAAGCTCTATTTGTGGGGGAAGAAAGGACATAAATTTCATTCATGTACAGCGTTGCATGAGCGCGCATTTGTCAGTTAAAATAACAGAGTTGTATTGCAAAAAATGGGCTGGTCATGGGGGGGGGGGGGGGGGG
>BLSH010316550.1:362229-376203 GCA_018402905.1 Glandirana rugosa
CCCCCCCCCCCCCCCCCCCCAACACACACTAGCTAACCTGTGTAGGAAAGACGTATATACTTACCTGTTTTCAAGCTGCTCTGGTCTGGTCACGTGATCCAGCTCCCCTGTATGCACAGCTTCAGGGGAGAGGAGGGAACACCAACATCAAATAGGTCATTGGAGCCTATGGGTGGTGTCACTGCTCCAGGCTTTACTAGCCATTGTCAGAGCTAAAAGTGGGCCGTCCATTAAGGGCGCACAGGTGCTGCCCCCTCTATCCTCGCCACCCCCTATATGCTAAATAGATAAATTCATGCATAGCATGAATCTATCCATGGCCGCCGCAACCGCCTCCTATTCGTGTGTCCGGTCCCTTTCAGGACGCCGGTCGCCTAAATTATAGCAGTGGGAGTGTTTTTTTGAAGCACCTGATTAGAGCCATAGGTTCTAATAGGCTTCAAAATAGGGTGGACTCGGAGCGCAGAGCATTGCACTCAGAGCACTCAGAGCCCACTCACATGTGTTAGAAAAGCAAGTGAATATTTACTTTTCTAGCACTGAATCACCTCTCCGCCAATCAGGAAGCGCGGGTCTGATTCCCGTCACCTGATTGGCTGAAATGACAGGCGCTCCTACTGGTCACCTAGCAGGAGGAAAGAAGAGATGCACGGCGGAAGTATGGAGAACACAGGAGCCGCCATCTGACCCACAGCTCGCCCCTGCCTGACCCACTGCCCATCCCACAGCTCGCCGCTGTCACCCGCTGCCTGACCCGACCACCAAGATGGGGTAAGTGCTGGTCATACAACAAGCAGACGGGGGGAGGGTGTGCAGGTTAACCACTTCCCGCCCGGCGCATACACAAATGATGTCCGGGCGGGTGGTTCATTATCCTGACTGGACATCTATTGACGTCCTCAGGATAATCCGCGATCGCGCACCCCTGGGGGCGCGCATCGTGGCGATCGGTGGTGCAGTGGGTCAGTCTGACCCACCGCATTACCGACCGAGGTAGAAGGCTTTGATCCGAAGCCTTTTACCATGTGATCAGCCGTGACCAATCACGGCTGATCACAGTGTAAATAGGAAGAGCTGTTTATCGGCTTTTCCTCTGCTCAGGTCTGCAGACCTGAGCAGCGGAGAGCCGATCGGCTGCTCTCCTGACGGGGGGGGGGGCTGCACTGAACATTTATCAGCGCAGCCACCCTCAGGATCACCCCCACTGGACCACCAGGGAGCCCCCCTCCCGGACAACGCAATGAGGCCGCCCAGGACCACCAGGGAAGGCGCACAGAGGCCGCCGAGGACCACCAGGGAGCCACCACTAGACCACCAGGTAAGGGCAATATTATGCACTGTAGGGATGGCACTGTGCCCATATATGATGCCTGCCAGTGTCATCCCTATCAGTGCTTGTTCCACCAGTGCACATTACTGCCACCTATAAGTGCCCACCTTTGCCACCTATCAGTGCCCACCTGTGCCACCTAAAAGTGCCCACCTGTGCCACCTAAAAGTGCCACCTATCAGTGCCCAGTGCCACTTATCAGTGCCGCCTATGAGTGTCCATCAGTGCCGCATATTAGTGCCACGTATCAGTGCCCGTCAGTGTTGCTTGTCAGTGCCGCCCATCAGTGCTGCATATGTGCCCCATCATCAGTGCAACCTTATCAGTGCCACCTCATCAGTGCCAATCTGTACTGCCTCACCAGTGCCCGTCAGTGTAGCCTCATCAGTGCCCATCAGTGTAGCCACATCAGTGCCCGTCAGTGAAGGAGAAAATGTACTTTATACAAACTTTTGTGACAGAAACAAAGAAAAATGTTCTTTTTTTTTCAAAATTTTTGGTCTTTTTTTTTTTATAGCGCAAAAAATAAAAAACGCAGAGGTGATCAAATACCACCAAAAGAAAGCTCTATTTGTGGGAACAAAATGATAAAAACTTTGTTTGGGTGCAGCTCGCACGACCGCGCAATTCTCATTCAAATCGCAACAGCACTGAAAGCTGAAAATTGGTCTAGGCAGGAAGTGTTCTAAGTGCCCGGTATTGAAGTGGTTAAATGCCGCCGGGGGGTCACAGTGGCTGTATTTGATGGGCATGGTGGCTGCATTTGATGGGCACGGTGGTTGCATTTGATGGGCATGGTGGCTTCAATTGATGCCACAGTGGTTCCATTTGATAGGGTCTTTTTCAGAATTTTTCAGTTTGTTTGTGCCCCCCCAAAAATTTTGAGCACCAACCGCCACTGGTCAGAATGCTCTTTCCTCTCCCCTGCAGCTCTCATTGGCTGACACAGGGGAGGTCATGTGACCGGACTGGAGTAGACTGAAAATAGGTAAGTATCCTACACATCCTTCTTACGCAGGTTAGTTAGCATAGGTGTTAGGAGGGGGAAGGGGACAGATTTAAAGCTAGTTCAGTATAAGCAGGAATTCTACTGTAACTGCTTGCTGACTGTATCACTTACATGTACGCAAGGCAGATCTGTTAGGTACGTGATCTGGCACTTCTGGATAGGGGGCACGCACACGCACAACTGGCAACTGGGCTGTGCTGTGACTATACACAAAAAATGCCAATCAGTGGGTCCCGGCTAATGGATGACCGCCAGCACACGCCTATCACTGGGAAGACACACAGGACAGAGTTCTACCTATGTCAACAAGGCAGAACTCTGTCCTGTTAGCGGGGAAGTGATGGATTTTCTTTCATCACAAAGCAGGAAATAAAATCCATCACTTCACTTAGTAAAAGCACCATAAACAGTACACCAAAACACTGGTTAGGCACACAGTTAACCTTTTGAGCACCCTAGATGTTTAACCCCTTCCCAGCCAGCGTCATTAATACAGTGACAGTGCATATTTTTTAGCATTGATCACTGTATTAGTCAATGGTTCCCAAATAGTGTCAGTTAGTGTCCAATTGTCCACCGCAATATGACAGTCCTGCTATCCTGCTATAAGTGGCTGATCGCCGCCATTACTAGTATAAAATAAAATCCAGCATATATACCATATCTTGTAGACGTTATAACTTTTGTGCAATATACGCTTATTGCGATTTTTTTTTTACCAAAAATATGTAGCAGAATACATATTGGCCTAAAGTTATGAAGAAATTTGAGTTTTTACATTTTTTATTGGGAATGTTTTATAGTGGAAAGTGAAAAATATTGTTTTTTTTTCCAAATTGTTGGTGTTTTTTTGTTTATAGCACAAAAAATAAAAAACGCAGAGGTGATCAAATACCACCAAAAGAAAGCTCTATTTGTGGGGAAAAAAGGACATACATTTCATTTATGTACAAGGTTGCATGACTGCGCAATTGTCGCACTGCCGTATCACAAGAAATGGCCTGGTCATTAAGGGGGTAAATCTTGTGGTCAGGTGGTCAGGTGGTTAATGATACCACTGTTGATTGCCAACATCCTGGAAAATATTTGCATTTTTCATACTATGGTGTTCTTCTGTTCCTTACAGCTGAAATTTTCCAAAAACATTGTCATAGTACCGCAGCCACAGTTGCCCGTATTTGGACTATGTCCCACATCCCTTACCTTACCTGAGTGCAAGCTCTTGTGCCTTCACCTGCTTCTATTCTATCTAATGAGCACTGCTGTCATATTGGTTAGTGATTCACGACAACAATTCCCATCCCACGCCAGAACACATTTGCCCACTTGCTGAATATAAACGCTGCGGGATTCTTTGATGAAGTGAAAGGATTAAAGCTGCTAAATAAAAAAAAAAAGTTGATTATGGCCCTCTGGGACAGACATCCGCGGTGTTTTACAGCTGCGATACAAATTAATTCTCTAATAACGCCGCTCCATCTTCCGCACGCTGCGAGTAACATCACCACGGGCTGCTCCCTGTTTAAATACAGGTCCCCTCTGTCAGCCTCCAACACAATCAAACCTGCTGACAGGCCCTATAATTCTGCCTCTTCCTCAATCAGCAGATGTTATGAGAACTCCTTCATGGTCCCCGGGGAGAGGAATAATTTCACTATATTTGTATATATTTCATCCCGATACAGGCTGCCTCTCTAAAAGGAGTAGGGCGAGGTAAGCAGTGTCTGACTATTGTCCATGTGCTATGGACAGTGCACTTTAATCCTGCATTTTGACTAAATGATCAGTCCACCGCAAAGATGAAGTGTAGTATCTGTTCTTATAAGTGACCAGTAGGGGCGCTGTCAAAGTCAGGGGTCAGGCATGGAGGCCAGTAGCTATAGCAGTAGAGAGGCCCCCACCAACCAGCTGGATAAGTGTAACAGCAGGTTACCCTTGTGGATGAAACGGGCTCACCTGAAGTGCAAAGTCTAAGCACTAGCTGGCATTTACCAGAACTCCTGATGGTGGAGATGGGCTTTGCTGCGATAGCACAAGGTTGAGGTCCTCAGGATTGCCCCACAAGGAGGTGGACCAGCCGGGGTCCAGTAGCAAATATAGCAGGTAGGGATCAAGCAGAAGCATAGTCAGTAAACAAGTCTAAGGTCAGTAACAAAGGGTTGCAGGTTGGGATCAAGCAGAAGCATAGTCAGTAAACAAGTCTAAGGTCAGTAACAAAGGGTTGCAGGTTGGGATCAAGCAGAAGCATAGTCAAGGTACAAGCCAAAAGTCTTTAATGAGTAGTAGCAGATATGTGGAAGGCAGCAAGAGTGACAAGAGCGAGATACTGGCTGGAGAGAACACCATAATCTAGCAAACAGGAAGTGCAAAGGCATGGCTTAAATAAGAAGTTCATGGGAGGAGCAATGAGTTCAAGGTTCAGCAGAAACAAGGCACAAGGCAAAATTGTCAAATGGATCAGAGAGGGTGCTGTCCAGTATCTCAGGTGGTTCAGCAAAAAGAGACATTGCCAAACACAGCAGAGGTTGTAGGTTCAGATCCGGGTCCTGACAAGTGCCCTGCCATCATTCTGGCCTTTTGGCAGAAATGGCTAGTTGTACAGAGTATTCCTGCTTGTAAGCAGGTGCAGGTCTCCATTCATCCTGTAGATAGCACTGTTTCATTATTACTGATGGAGGGGAGTCTTTTAGGGGTATTGTCCCCTTAGGGACTTCGTCAGTATCTCAGAGGAGCCAATTGTCTGATTGGATGCTGCAACCTCTTGAGATCTCTGGCAGCCATCTTGGTTTGGAGACCTTATATAATAGGGTACCCACATTATTCAGGCACACCTGGAGAGGTTCCTAGAGTAGGGTCAGCTCAGGGACAATGCCTGTTTACTGGGTAGTTGGCTGTTTACTGGATAGTTTCACGTGTGTTTATTTTTTTAGATTTTTTAAATCTTTTGTACCTTTGGGAGGCAATTTATATAGCAATAACGTTTTTGAATTTTTCTATTTATTTTTTCTTCTCTTAATTCTTTTTTTTTTTTGTACTATAATAAGCTCCCATTGTTTTCACAGTAATAATTCATTTGGAAAGTATAATACACATGAATAGATGAGTAAATTTTTCGACATGCTGGTTTTTGGGGACAAGGAGAAAGTAATTACTCCTACAATTAAAAACATTAAAAAAAAAATAAAAAAATGTAATGAATGTAAAAAAAGTTAAAAGATGGCACTGCAAATACTTAACATAATAGGTGAGAATGGTGAACTTGGTTTTAAATGACAAATACATCATTCTTTATCAGCAAAATGTTATATCCATGCAAATCAAACAGGTAACAATTAAAAGTTTGTGTCTTCTCCCCTTCTCTCTCTGTCCACTAAGAGCTGTCATCCAGTACAGATTTTTGTTTGCATTAGCATCAGACGCATACCTGAGGCTTTGACCTGTATATATATGGAATTCATAGAAGGCATCTCTTGCACCCCTGCTTTCTTTGCTACCTTTCAATTGGCTGCCAGGAATCAGCTCTTTGGGGGTTGTCTTATTTCCATGGCCGTCTTTAAGGCAGGGCAAAAGGGGCAGCTGCCCTGGGCCCTGTCATTGTTGTGGGACCCAAAGCAGCTGCCTCATACTTGCCAACTATCCTGGTTTAAATCTCCTTGTTCCTTGAAGTTTTAGACCTGTGCTGTGTCCCGATATCTAAGTGCTGCTACTAAAGCTGCCCAACTCTGCCCTATTGACGTGTACAGATGACTCACCTGCAGACCCTATGTTTACATGTAAATAACCGGCATTGATATGTAAATAGTGGCGGCCAGCTGCACTGATATGTAAAGAAAGTGGCATTCATATGTATATCATGCCCCCCTGAGGTCATATTCACCATTACCTATACTAGATGCTGCCCACTGGGGAGACAAAGGCATGCTTGAAAGTCCACAGCACATTGCAGCAGATGCATGAGGGTGTCATTGATAATTGATGGCACTGCTGTGTATCTGTTAAAGGGCAGCACATTTCTGTGGTGTCAGGAAAGTGACTTTGTGCTCCCCAGTCCATGGTGTGCAGGCAGTGAGGAGATGATGTGCTGTAACCTCTAGCAACCAATCTGTGGGCAGTAATGATGGGCAGTAACCTCTAGCAACCAATGAGTGAGCAGTATTGATGTACAGTAAACTCTAGCAACCAAACAAGCAGAAAGCATGTGCTGTAACCTCTAGCAACTAATCAGTGAGCAGTAATGTGTGCTGTAACCTCTAGCAACCAGACAGTAGGCGGCAATGATATGCTGTAACCTCTGGCAACCAATCAAAATCACTGCTGATCTGATTCAGTAAATTGATTTTGAGTCTAATTGCTATTTATTGTATGTCTCAGAGCAGGTGGAGAGTGAAATTGCATGGGGGTGGGGCAAGAAAATATTTGCCCAGGGTCCAATCAATACTAAAGACGGACCTGCTTATTTCTGATGCTCCTCTCAAACGCTTCTGCTCTCTCTCTTCCCCATTTGTATTTGCTTCCGTAATAGTAAGTGATGTTTATAAATCATATTACAGTCCCTACCATTACTAGCCAGCCACACAAATAATCTGTAAATACAATTTTACAATTAAAAAAAAAAAAAGATCTTCTGGCACGTATATTTTCACCACCCCTTACTGTTGCTGCTTTGCCCTCAAAATCCCAGAAGAATGCTGTCCTGCAATGGACTGGGGGAGTGATGGCGGACCTTGGCACCCCAGATGTTTTGGAACTACATTTCCCATGATGCTCAGGTACACTACAGAGTGCATGAGCATCATGGGCAATGTAGTTCCAAAACATCTGGGGAGCCAGGTTTCACCATCACTGGACTGGGATGTATTCTCAAGGTATTTCCAGTGCCCAGTTATCCCATTCGTAAAGCAAGGTGACGCCAATGAACCTCCCAGAAGCTGGGACTGATTTATTTTTTCTCTCTTCTTTTTGCTGTCCTGCAATGGACTGGGGGAGTGATGGCGGACCTTGGCACCCCAGATGTTTTGGAACTATATTTCCCATGATGCTCAGGTACACTGCAGAGTGCATGGGCATCATGGGAAATGTAGTTCCAAAACATCTGGGGAGCCAGGTTTCACCATCACTGGACTGGGATGTATTCTCAAGGTATTTCCAGTGCCCAGTTATCCCATTCGTAAAGCAAGGTGACGCCAATGAACCTCCCAGAAGCTGGGACTGATTTATTTTTTCTCTCTTCTTTTTGCTGTCCTGCAATGGACTGGGGGAGTGATGGCGGACCTTGGCACCCCAGATGTTTTGGAACTATATTTCCCATGATGCTCAGGTACACTGCAGAGTGCATGGGCATCATGGGAAATGTAGTTCCAAAACATCTGGGGAGCCAGGTTTCACCATCACTGGACTGGGATGTATTCTCAAGGTATTTCCAGTGCCCAGTTATCCCATTCGTAAAGCAAGGTGACGCCAATGAACCTCCCAGAAGCTGGGACTGATTTATTTTTTCTCTCTTCTTTTTTTTAAAATCTTTATATGTAAAGTATTTCTTATTTGCTGTTAATTTTGTTTGGGTGGTGGGGGGCTGACCTTTTATTTTTATGGAAGATCCACTTTCATTTTTATTACAAATCTAAAATTTTGCTTTCAGGCAAAAGGATAACCTTGCAGGAGGAGGAAAGGTTCCAGTGCATGATACAAGTCCTCCAGATGTTCTGTTTGAAGAATATCAGATATCTTCACATTGTATATGTCAGCTTTTTTTAGGCTCCTGTGAGCACCGAGCATCATTCCGGAAAAAGTGGTTGGGCTTCGCTGAAGCTAAACAAGACTGAACAAGCAAAAGGGTTTCCTGGGAAATTCCTGCCAAGGAAACGCTGTGGGCTTACACAGACCATACATCTTCCTGAACATGGACAATTTTATATAGCAGCGCGCGGAGAATTGATGATGTGCAACTTGCAGTAACACATTATAGCCAACCACATCTCATCTTACCAGGCTTCTTCTTTAGATGGGACAATCCCTCAGCCCCCTTCATCTTGAACTGTCCCTTTTTTTGGTCTGATGTATGGACCCCTACAAATAAATTTGTGGAATCGCCATTCCCACCTCCTATCCTGTCCTTGGACAATCAACATCTTCCTTGACACATTGCATGGTGATTGCATTAAGATGAAGGGGATATGTTCCTAATCCTCAGAAATTAAGAAGATTTTGGATAAATTGTGAACTTTTTGAAGCAAATCCCACAGTCCCCTTTCATCCTCCACTGTCCCTTTTTTTGGTCTGATGTATAGAACTCTACAAATAAATTTGTGGAATCACCATTCCCACCTCCCATCCTGTTCTTGGACAATCAACATCTTCCTTGACACATTGCATGGTGATTGCATTAAGATGAAGGGGATATGTTCCTAATCCTCAGAAATTAAGAAGATTTTGGATAAATTGTGAACTTTTTGAAGCAAATCCCACAGTCCCCTTTCATCCTCCACTGTCCCTTTTTTTGGTCTGATGTATAGAACTCTACAAATAAATTTGTGGAATCACCATTCTCACCTCGGACAATCAACATCTTCCTTAACAAATTGCATGGTGATTACATTAACCCCTTCCTTGCCGGGCCATTTCTGACACTCCTCTCCTACATGTAAAAATCATCATTTTTTTTGCTAGAAAAATACTCAGAACCCCCAAACATTATATATGTTTTTTTAGCAGGGACTATAGGGAATAAAATGGCAATCATTGCAACTTTTTATATCACACGATATTTGCGCAGGAATTTTTCAAACGCGTTTTTTTTGGAGAAGAAACAGTTTAGTGAATTAAAAAAATACAAAACAGTAAAGTTAGCCCAATTTTTTGTACGTTGTAAAAGAGGATGTTACGCCGAGTAAATTGATACCCAACATGTCACGCTTTAAAATTGCGAACACTTGTGGAATTGCGCCAAACCTTGGTACTTAAAAATCTCCATAGGTGACACTTTAAAATTTTTTACAGGTTACATGTTTAGGGTTACAGAGAAGGTCTACTGCTAGAATTGTTGCACACGCGGCGATACCTCACATGTGTGGTTTAAACACTGGTTACATATGTGGGCGGGGCTTACTTATGCGTTCGCTTCTGCGTGCGAGCACGCGGAGACTTTAATTTTTTTTATTATTATTATTTATTTTACTTTTATTTTTTTATTTTTACACTGTCTCTTTAATTTTTTTATCACTTTTATTCCTATTACAAGGAATGTAAACATCCCCTGTAATAGGAATGGTGCATGACAGGTCCTCTTTATGGAGAGATGTGGGGTCAATATGACCTCACATCTCTCCTGCAGGATGGAAAGACTGAGATCAGAAAAAAAAATTCCGATCCCAGCCTTTCCAGCCGTGATCACGGCTTTGTTTACTAAAGCCGGCCCGGACGTGACGTCATAACATCGCGCCCGGGCCTCCGAGGGTCATAGAGATGACTGGTGACCAGATGGTCATCAGTCATCTCCCTGACGACACTCCAGCGGCGACGGATCTCTTCTCCCTGCCGCCGATCGTACGGGCGGCACGGGAGAAGCACCGAATGGTGGCGGGAGGGGGGGGACGTCCCCTCCCGCTCCCTACAAGAACGATCAAGCGGCTGAACTGCTGCTATGATCATTCTCATGGTGCACAGAATCGGCAGGCTGAAAAAATGATATCTGAACGGTGCCTGTAGCTGCTGGCACCATTCAGATATCACCCCTCAAAGTCCAGGACGTCCATCAGTGTTGCCAACCGCCCGTAAATTTACGGACAGCCAGTAAAAACAGGGCAGTTTTTGGGGTGTCCGTAAAAGTCCGTAGCAGCCGAAAAGTGCCAGTAAAAACGGTAGCCATCGGCTCCGGTCAAAGCTGTGCATGTGCAATTACGGAAATTCCTGAGCAACGAGTAGGAAGATCCGATCCTGACCCTGAGATGAGTTGGACGACCACTCCCTCCTGCTGCCAGCTAGCGCCTCTGCCCAGCCCATCCGCCCTCAAATGAGGTTACTGCATTTTCCCACCACACCACCGCCAGCCAGCACCTGACCGGAGCAGACACTCTGGATGGATGGATCCTCCTGATTCCTGCCTGCCTCCCTGCTCTGGCTGACCTTGCAGCCCTCCTGGTGACAGTGGTGAGTGCAGTACCCTTCCTCTTCATGCCAGCCAAAAAGAGTCGGGACAGTGAGTGTGGGACTGCTTGACACCCACACTGTCTCTGCTCACTCTGACAGACAGCCACCAGCCAGGCTGCAGGAGTCTCTCTCTCTTAGTGTGAGTGTGCACTGTATGAGTGTAGTGTGCACTGTATGAGTGCGGTGTGCACTGTATGAGTGTAGTGTGCGCTGGATGAGTGCAGTGTGCACTGGATAAGTGGCAGGAGGTAATGGAAGGATGGTGTAATGGAAACAGGAGGTGATGGGGATGGTGTGATGGAGGGATGGTGACAGGAAGTGATGGGGGGGCATTGTGTGATGGAGACAAGAGGTGATGGAGGGATGGAGACGTGGGGGGATGGTGCGATGGAGATAATGGGTGATGGAGGGATGGAGACCGGAGGGATAAAAACAGGAGGTGATGGAGACAGGAGGTCTTTAGAAGTGGGGACATAAATTCTGGTGATCCTAGTGGCTACCGGGGATTTCACCTCACTTTCTGTGGTGGTTATGGAACAGAAATTAAGGGGAAATCTCTACAATTTGACATAGGTGACAAAACTAATAGACTAAATAATCTGCTCTTATTATATTGAAAATAACAGAAATATGTTTTTTTTTACCTTGCTACCTACCTTAAATCACATTGTTATTTGCACAGTGTGCTTGCTTGTGGCCTAAATACTGAAATTTGAACTGAAAACTGTAATTTTGTAAAATGTCAGTAAAAACTTGGCTGTGCCAGTAAATTTTGGGTGTCATGTCAGTAAATTTCAATCTGGTAGGTTGGCAACACTGACGTCCATGGACGTCCTACCGGCGGGAAGGGGTTAAGGTGAAGGGGGTATGTTCAACGATACAAAACAAGTCCAGGTGAAAGTAACTAAAGTAACTATACCATGACCTGGATTAATATGACCCTTCATAAAACTTACATATCACTAACATATTACTGACATTTTTCGATGGGGCCAATAAAGTACACAAAAAAGGTACATCCTATGCCATGCGGTAATGAGAGCTGCCTATGTGGTAAAAAAAAGGTTGACCTATAGATATACTTTAAAATGGCGAGTATGTTTATATATATATATACCATAAATGGAGTATGTTTGCATCTTTACAGTTTCCTGTGATATAAGAAACCATGAGAACAGATAAAAATATATTACTTATATTATATTACTTATATATTAAATATATTATTTTTATTTTTTTACAATAAAAGTAGAGATTAACCACGTGGGACTTTTAATGTGGTTGTAAACCTCAGATATGAAATATGAACAAAGTATATCCCTATATAGTGTGTACTTGTCTCAGTTAAGAGCACTAAGTGTCATTTCTGTCTGCTGCTTCGTTTTTCTGCTATCAGCATGAGTCACTTCTAAAAAGTTTTCCTGACACAAAGAGAAAAATGGTGACAGGGGAGGGACCTCCAGCTGATTGACAGCCTCAACTCTGTTCCTGTGTGCAGTGTGAATGGGGTGTGTCCCTTCCCTTCAATCACTGATTGAATGACTTAATCCTTATAGGAAGAGCAAAGAAAATTCTTATTTAAAGGAAACTGTCCTCTCTAACTTCTTTGACATCCAGTCTTAACTTGATTCTAGCCTTAGTCACTGATCTGAGCTCACTCTGATTTCAAGGTTATGGCTGCATATAACATTATACACTATGCCGAACTCACAATAATCTCTACAGTCCGATAGCTAAATTAATTATTTCTCATTATTTGGATGGATGGATAGTAACAAAATAAACATGTACAAAAATTCCCCAAAGTACCCCAAAGAACCCAACATGTTTCTCCCCAAATCGGGTTTCATCAGGGATGAAACATGTGACAAGATAACACAAATAAACAAATGTGAGGACTCAAATAAGCCACACAGCTAAAGGCCATTAGACATATGGCTTATTTGAGTCCTCCCATTACTCACCTCTGATGGAGCCTCGATTTGCGGTTCAAGTTTTTTGCTCTTCCCATATGGATCAAGTCACATTTTATAATGAAATGTAAGAAATGTTATAATAAAAGTTATATTTAAGCCCAAGTGGGTAAGGTGCTGTAAAGAGCCCACACTGTGGCTGTTTTAGGATTGTCTGTTGAGAATAAGGCTACTGTATTAAGTTAAATACAAAAAAAAAAATCTACTGTGCTCTCATTTCTGTTAAAACCTATTTAATTGTTTTAATAAACATCTAAAATATTATAAAACATATTGGGAACACCATGGAAACATCAAGTGACTATCCACACAATGCCTACAACCCATCAACTACATTTCCGTTATACCATCATAAAATGTAAACCTAGAGTTTCAACAACAGGTGAGGAGTACAAAGACAAGTGTGTCTTGCCTACAGTCAAGCATGGTGGTGGGAGTGTCATGATCTGGGGCTGCCGGCACTGGGGAGCTACAGTTCATTGAGGGAACCATGAATGTCAACATGTACTGTGACATACTGAAGCAAAGCATGATCCCCTCCCTTCGGAGACTGGGCCGCAGGGCAGTATTCCAATATAACGACCCCAAACACAACCCCAAGACGACCACTGCCTTGCTAAAGAAGCTGAGGGTAAAGGTGATGGACTGGCCAAGCATGTCTCCAGACCTAAACCCTATGGAGCATGTGTGGGGCATCCTCAAATGGAAGGTGGAGGAGCACAAGGTCTCTAACATCCACCATCTCCGTGATGTCGTCATGGAGGATCGGAAAAGGACTCCAGTGGCAATCTGTGAAGCTCTGGTGAACTCCATGTCCAATAGGGTTAAGGCGGTGCTGGAAAATAATGGTGGCCACACAAAATATTGACAATCTGGGCCCAATTTGGACATTTTCACTTAGGGGTGTACTCCCTTTTGTTGCCAGTGGTTAGACATTAATGGTTGTGTGTTGAGTTATTTTGAGGGGACAGCTAATTGCCACTGTTATACAAGCAGTACAATCACTACTTTACATTGTAGCATAGGGGGTCGTTTACTATAGCGCTGCCACAAAATAGCAGCAAAATTACTGCAATTTGCGGTAAAATTACCGCGATTCGCGGTAAATAACGATAAACCGGTATTCACAATAGCGCTGGTGGTAAATAACGGCCAAAATGGAATGCACTATTGCTCCCAGGTCACAGATAACAGCCAACTCCTTACTCCAGTCCAGACCTGGAGTTGTGCAAATAGAAATAATGTTTAGAGCATGATCTGATCCCCTAAATTGTACTAAAATATGCAGTATATTGTTTAAAGATAATCTGCTTTTAAACTGTGTGAAAAAGTGATTTCTACACTGAAATATCTTAAAAAGTCTGAGAAGAAATAAATTCCCTGTCTCCTTACTGCTAGGCACAGAGCACAGCTGAGCATGCTCGGACACAAAACAACTCTCAAAATAACTCTGAGTAATTCCTTGAGTAGTTAGTAAATACCAAAATGAGAGTTATTTTACACACATTTTTTGGGAG